>CM076579.1:524164317-524349937 GCA_034641835.2 Pinus albicaulis
AGCTAATGTATAAAGGAGGAACTCCTCCTTCTCGGTGTTTTCCATTAAATTCAGGACCAAATATTAGTTCTGGTTGATCATTACTCAAATTGACAGAATCTTCTAGATCATTCATGTTTAAAGTTTCAGAGATATGTGATTTGTATAGATCATGCTTATCCAATTCGGTTAAAGGAATTGGTATCTTCAGTTTGGGAATTTTAGCTTGGATGTTGAATGGTGCTTGTGCTTTTCCTAATTGAATTATATATTCTTTACTAACTGCAGTTTGACTGTGTTTATCTTATTTTTCTACAGTTGGTTTTTCATTTTTTGTTTGTGTTTCCACTTTTTTACTGCTTTTTATTTTATTTTCAGGGATAGTTAGAGATGATGTGGAATTTCTGGCAGGTTTTGAGGTTTCAAGAATTATTTTGGTAGCATTTGTTTTAGGATCAGTTGATTTTGGATCAGTAGCATATATTTTTGGATCTGAAATTGTTGTTTTAGCTGAATTTGTTGTCTCAGCAGTAGGAGATTTTTGAGGATTAGCTGAAGTTTGAACATTAATATCTGTAATTTCAACAATCTTAGCACTAGGTGTAATTTTAGGACTAGAAATTTTCTGATTAGGATTTGAATTTTTCTGAGTTGAGCTGCAGTTTTGCTAGGTTTCCCTAGGGAGGATTTGCAAAAGTTTGTTTGTAGGAGATTCTACTATTTTCTTTGTTTGATTTTGGGAAAATTTATTTGTAGGATCTTCTACATTTTTCTTACTGCTCAGGTTATATTGCCTATGAACTTCATTTATTGTAAACTCATAACCTTGCTTGTAATAAAAAGACTCACTATATTCTAATTGTAACCGTTGTAATTCATATAACTCCTATTCTTCTTGTGTAAGAAAAATGGTGTTATCATCATTAATTCCCATTATATTAATCTGAGTGTCTTCATCATCTTCTTTTTGGTGAGAAATTTCAGCATAGTTCTCTTGGATAGTTGGTCTTATTATTTGATCAGGTGTTGATTCTCTAGATTTTCCAGTGTTGGTGTTTTTCCTGAAATTGGGATTTCTTCTTTGAGGGCCTTGTTTTTGGTTACCCCATTGTGGCTTCATTTCCATATTATCTAACCTATCCATCATTATTTATAATGTTTTTGCTAAGTTATCTATTTTAAGATCTGAGGTTGATGTTTCCTCTTTTACTATCAGTCTCCTTTCATTTCTTAATCTAGCTTTCTTGCCTAACAAGTTTGCCTGTACACTTACAACATTACTTTGCATCTGCTCTAAGGTTTATGGGTTCCTCTCTCTCAGTTGGTAAGTAATATTTGTATCAAATCCATCACGGAATCTGATCAATGCATAGTATGGAGGAGGTTTAAGATTGGCAGGGATTGCATAGTAAATACTGTTATATCTTGTACAATAGTCCTGAACTGTTTCATTTGCTGCTATTTTTATGTTTTAAAATTCATACAAAATTTGTAATCGATTTTTATTTTTCTCCCATATATTAAGAAACTTCCTATGGAAAGTAGCTAAATCAACAATACTAATAGCAAGAAAAGCTTTAAACCACTTCTTCACATCACCAGATAAAGTCTTAGAAAAAAGTCTCATTTGAACACCAACATCATCTAATTCATGCAATTCAAAGTATTCTATCATTTTATTAAGATGTTGTTCTGCAGTGTAGTCAGTTATTCCATCAAATTGAAGGATTTTTCTTTGGTAGTCTTGGGGCATGGCATTTAGAGGGGCTTGTAGGACCAATGGGCCATATCTGGAAGCCATGGCTTGGATTCTAGCTTGGATAGGAGGTAAGTTTGAATTACTTAGTAATGAGGTTGAAGTACTTGTAGATGAGGTAGGAACACTTGAAGATGTAGTTGGGATTCTAGAAGAGGTGCTGGGAAATGTGGTTGAAGCGCTTGAAAGCACAGCAGTAGTGCTAGAGGATGAACTTGCAGTATTTTTGGATGGAAATAAAACTCTAGGTTGAAGTCGAAGCTTAGGAATGAAGGATTATTTGGATTGAAGTGTCATGGAAATAATAGATGAGGTGGTAGTAAACAAGGACGAACCTATAGAGTTTAAATGAGTGGTATCTAAATGATTGGTAGAAGGCTTAGGGGTATAGGCAGATAAGGCAGTCAATTCAATTCAATGCTTGAAATAAGCTTCATCAATTTCTTTAATCAAAGTTACAGTTATAGCATCAAGTTTATCATAAACTTCTAGGGCTTTTTCCTCTGAATCTAGTGAAACAGTTTCCTTCTTACTTTCAATGAATGAAATGAAATCAGGATCTATTACACTATTATGTATGTCACTTTATGATTTTGTTTTAAACAAATATTGCTCAAAAGCTAAATTAAATTCAATGTCTTGTAAACTTGATAATTTATTTGGAAGATAATTTTCTTTGATCAATGAATTTTTATTACCTAAACTTTCTAATTTTTTGTTTTTATTTATAATTCTGTCAAGATTATCTACTATGACAATAGGTTCTGGATCTAGATTAGACCTGGTATAGTAGACTCTTCTCGAAGCCAGAATTACAATTTTTTTTTATGGAAAATTTTACTAACAACCTTTCAAAACAATATTAAGTTGAAAAGATAAATAAAGGTATTTCCTTTAAGATCTATTTTAAACACTGAGGATTGGTTAGTTCCTCAGTATGGTCGCCAATATGTTTTCACTCCAATAATTCTCAAGGGTTGTTATTATTTTTTGTGTTTTAAAGAATATTAGAGGTAACCACAAACCTAATTTTAAGCCTTAGGATGTAGCCTTCCTAATGCCCAGAGAGGGCTCCCTCTATATGATTTATCTTTGTTGATTTCAGTTGATTTTAGGCTAGTTATGTAAAATTACTTGGGATTTTGATTTCGATTTGGTTTTATGGTGAAATTACTTATTCAGATGGATAGATGTAGGTCTGTATTCCATTGGGCTAATGGAGTGAATGTGTCAAGCAGTCAGATCAGGATCAAGGTCTAAAGGGAAATGTTTACAGGGAAAGATAGCTAAGTTACTTTAGATCTTCAAGGCTGATGGTGAAAACGGTTTCAATCGAGATAAGAGAGAAATTATGGGTTCTTAAATACGGATAATGAGTGAAAAGACAGAGGTCAACCGAAATAAGGGAGAAATTAAGAATTCCTTTATCTAGATATTAGAAGAAAAACATATAAATGATAAACAGTTCAAAACATAGTGCTTTTAACATATTCTGAAATAAAATTCCTGATTTATCATTTAGATTTAAGCCAACATATGAGCATGTGAAAAACATAAGTAATTGACAAAGAGCAAGTGAAAATACTTCACTAAAGTGGCCCAACACATGAATCCTGTAATATGATGCTTTATTACTTTAATCCAGTCTGCTGACTTGAAATTGGTACAATCACCCTTAGGTTCAGAATAGTACAACTATATAAATGTTCAACAATTCATCCACCCTAAATACATAAAAATGAGAAGTATTTATACAAAAAATATTTCAAAATATCCTAAAACAAACTTAGGAATTATTCAAGGAAAAAAAAATATCTTCATGCAAGAAGATAGAGATAACTATCTAAGTAAGGAAATTTGTCCCTACTTTTATTGATTTGTTGTTTAATTGTTGATATTTTGTTGTGGATTTGTCTCTTAATTGTTGCTCAATGAGGGCTGCAGTTAGGCAGTGGAGTGTCCTCTATGCTGAAAATATTTATCTCTGCTCGATAATTTCTGATTTGACTTTATCTCTGACTGTAAACTAATACTCTTTGACTGTGATATTTTTATTGTAAAATGTGATTACCCTGTTTTATATTTGCTGCTCTGTTCTTACTACTATTTTCTTCACAGTAAATCATTCTTCTTTTCCCAGAATTATGTATCTGGAAATTTTATCTTCATCATCCTCCTGAATATTTCATCTTCTTCAGTGTATTTTGAGAACGTAGGCTTGTTGACAAATATTAGTTTCACCTCATGTTGTAGGTAGAAAAGATTCTCAAAGTTTTTGTAAAGTACCTTTCTTGTTGGAATACCTTGTGAGGTAGGAATATTAGCCTGCTCCTTAGCCACTTATCTCATCTTCTTATCATAATCATCTTGCTTCATTATTTTATCATGAATAACTAGTGGATTTGGAAGGCATTTTTTACTTAGGACATCAAATTTCATCATGAACCTTTTGATGGAAATCTCCATATTCTGGCATTTTTATTCTCACTATTTCATCAGTTTCTTTTTAGAAATTACCTTCCTAACTTCTAGGATGGTTTTTGTTCTGTCATTAATTCAATTTGCTTATATCTCTTGCATGTTCTTAGAATTAAGAAATTTGATTATTTCAAGAGCCTCTTCATGTTTCTTCCCAAGTTCTTCTTTTATCTTTTGGATAGCTTCTCTTGCTGATTTGACTAAGTCTTTATGTTCATAAGTAACCTAGATTGATGGCCAAATATCATTGACTGCTTCAATGATATTGTCCCTAAGTTGTTGTTTGGTTTGTGCCATGGGTTCTTTTAGTGTTAGATCTTTCTCTAACTTCTTCAATTGCTCATTCAACCTGTTTTCCCTCTATTCTTCATTTTTGTACATTATCTTATCAAGTTTATTTTCATTTTCAAGACTTTTAAGCTGTTATTAAGTCTATTAATTTCTTTTGTTTGAATACACATGTCCTGCATTGCTTTAATTAACTTACTTACTTCATCTATAGGTTGTGCTACTGTTGTTGAAGACTCTATTGTTGAAGTTGTTGATGAGGTGACTGGAAGTGTTGTAGCCATTCGGACTGTAGGAGATAATGATTCTGCCAGTGTGGAAGGCACAACTGTTGTAACTACTAGAATGACAGTGACAAGGACTACTTCTAATCTATCCCTTTTTTCCTGGACCAACTTGTGCATTTCATTCTCCATTTATTTAATCTGGGCAGTCAATTGTAATATGATATTCATCATCTCATCTTTCTGATGTTCATATTGTAACACCTCCTTTGATTGAGGATTTTCAGTAGGAGGGAACTTAAGTTGCTTCTTTAGTGTAGAAATTTCTGCATTTTTCTTCTTAATCAATTCATCTACAACTTTGACATAACTAGGATCAAATCCTACTTCAATAACCAAATCTTCCAGTGATTTGATTCTACTATATTTTTCCTGTGAGGATGTTTTTTCTAACTTAACGTGATCTTTGATGTTTGCAAGAGTGTTTTGGAGCTTCTGAACAGTCATTGCCTTGTTTCTCATTTTTGAATAAAGCATTTCACCAGCCTATTTGTGAAATTCAATATGATCAATGGGATGAAGGTCATCTGCTTGAACTTCATATGATGAATTTATGTAATTTGCTGGTGTTTCAGGATGCTTGACTTTAGGCTGCAAGAAATTCATCTACATTTTTCTAGTCTTATAGTCAAAAGCAGAAAGTAATCTTCTTTGGTCACTGGGTGACTGTTTCCAAAATTAGTTGTATGTATCAGTATTTAAAGCTTCATTTCTCATCATTATTTCTCTATTTTTCTGCATGATATCCATCTCCTTCTCTGCTAGTTTGTTGGAAGATGACATTTCAACACTGTGTTACTTTTGAATATACTTAGTGTGTGAAATTGTAGTCTGATATTCTTGTTCAATCACTGTAGGAGGTGCATTGTCATTTTTTTTGTATCTGTATCAATCAATTCTATTTTTTCTACTCCTTCATTGACAGGATTTAATTTAGGCTTCCTCATGTACATTAGTTTAAATTTAGTTTCAGTTGTAGTTGTCTCTATAGTATATGATCCTTCCTCTCTGTTTCTCTTTGAAATTTTATCTTCTTAGGCTAGAGTTTGCAAATTTTGACTAGTATCACCTTGCTTCTCTACTTCTATCAAGGTGTTCTCCAACAATTCAGAATGGTTACAAAATTTCTCAATATCTGGTTTCTTCTCATGTACAAAAGGAGTCAATTATCATTTAAATATCATTTTACTTATTACTCCTAGAGGCTCATAGTAACATAGAAAACTCTTATTAAATTTAAACTCCTGCAAACACTTTTTAGCCTCTGGACCTACATCTCTTCTGTTACAAATGAAAGGGCCAACCTGATTCTTGATTTTTAATTGCGTCCTTGTCTTAGCAGTAAGGAAATTAATTGAATCAAAGTTAACAATATGTCTTATGTACTCAAGGGAAAATAACCTCATTGGGAGGTATTTGGAATGGGATTTTATCCATATACTCTTATTTTAGTATGGTTTTGGTACAAGTACCAATCTGCTATCCTATTATTCTCTAAAAACTATAGGAATTTCTTAATTTATTCACTAATTCTAGGCTTCCTGCTACTGTTCATCATATTGACAATAGGATGAATGAAGTACTTAGTAAAATCTGTATAGATGGATTGTGTGGAATATTTTCTTATTGAAGGAGTCTAAAATATGACTAATTGTGGGTTTCCTTCAAAATCAAGCTTCTAAAGGTTTATGGAAAACTTCTCAGACTGAAAGTATAAAAACATGTGGAATAGGTCTGATGAATAATTGAAAACACCTTCAGAATTCATTTTGACCAATTTTTCATGAATATTATCAGCAAGGTATTGGGAAAAATTAAAAATGGTAGTAGGAGGCTGACTAGGTGTGAAAGTAGACAGAAAACCTAGCACTGCAACATGAACATTCTCGTCTCTGTAATATCCAAGAATAAAAGATAGCATGAAGATGATATGTCTTCTTCTTTTCAGGGAAAATTTTAAGGATGGAAGTTTATCTTAAAGTTTAGAAACCTTGGGGAATATTACTAGTCCCTAATATGCAAATTGTAATTTTTTTGGTAATATTTTTGTAGAAATATTTATATTTCCAATGATTTTATATTAGTAAATATAACATTTTCGTGATTTGTAAGGTAAAATAATGGTGCAATATAAAATTTGGGCAAATAATTTTAGAAAAAAATGGAAATTGGTGAATCTTTTTTTTTGAAAATGCATGGAAAACTAGCCCACCTGCGAATATTATCCCCTAAAATTTTCCCTGGTTCTTTTAGAAATTTTTTCAGATGGGTATGGAGTATTTATCTTGGGAATTCCTATAGAAGAAGGCATGAAAATTTGGAATATCTGGAACCTCTTGGGGAAGTCTCAATTCAGATACAATTATGTGAGAGCCACAATGGACAAGGGAATTTCATTTGGCCTGGATTTGATCTGGAGCATTTGATTTATTTACTCACTAGTAATGGTAAACAAAATTTCTTTTTCAACATTTATTATGGCTCTCTGATCAGGGAACTCACAAAATTGACAATGTATGATTACTTCTGGGTACTATAAAGTTTGTGGGAATACTTACTTTGGTAAATTGGATTCCCAGATGAAAACCTCATCTGCTTGGTCTATGGATATTTCATGACTCCAGCAGTGGAGCTCGAGAAGGTTAAATTATGTGACTGTGTCATTAATCTTGAAACCTTTATCAGCCAGGGGAGTGTGTTATATATCTACAACAAGGGGTTGTAGAGGATTAACACTTACTACTGCTTTGGAAGCCATTTTTCTTTTTGATTTATCAATTTATTACTCTTTGACTTAGAAAAAACTGATTTAGGCCTTTAGGAGCACCTCAGAAAGGTTATAACATTTTTGCAAACTGATTTAAGAAACTAATTGGTCAATTATTACTCTCTGTAACAAAAAACAGTCTTAGGTCTTGGGAATCCTAAGAAAATAGTTCCAAGGTTTACAGGAAAAAGGATTTGTGAAGCTACAGGGATTTCTCTTAGGACTACAGAGGCTTCTACTTGATTTAATTGATAAAATTGTATTATATGTGACCAAAAAAAATATTTGGACCTCAAATTTCTGCAAAAGGACTTCTAGGGCCTGTATGAAATATTTGAAGGGCACAGAAGCTTTCCTTTAGTCTGCAAAGGCTTCTATTTGAATTCAAATATTGATTTCTTAGAAATAGTCTTGTCTTTGAGGAACACCTGGGAAAAATGAAGATTTGATTTGCAGAAGGGTTCTTGGGTTGTAGAAGGCTTCTCTGAGGCTTCAGATGTCTTTATAGTGTTTCTACTTAGTTCTACAATGTCGTGTATCAGCAAATTGGTGAATTTTGTTTGAATTTGGATTTAAAACAGAGTCGACAGTAACGTTTTTGGTCTGCAATGCTTCTTTTGCGAAAAAATATAATGGAAAGGATGAAAAGGCACAATTGGGTGGTTTTATTCATGTTTTAACCAATCAAAATTTTAACATTAATATGCGGTCAATTCAAATGGGTAGGTGGTTTTACAACGGTTAGGAGAAAACCATCAGTGGTTTTCGCAATAGACAAAGGTCGTAAGCGGTAAAGTTCTAATCGATATGATCATATGGGAATTTTCCACATAGCCGGGCACTGGGCCACAAAAACTGTGGACATCGCATGGTTGGGGTTATGCTAATTATTTGGCAATAAAATGTGAGATAGGAAAAAATGGTCCTCAGATGTGATCGGTTAAGATCCGACGGTTTGGATGATACGATGGAGTTGTCGAGTTTTAAAAGGCATGGGGCACGAGATATTTGGTTATGTGATTGGTTAATATGCATATAATCTATGGTTTAATACACATGGGGTCAGGACTATTGTGATAGGTGGGGTTTGATATATGTGATAGGGTTAACATATTAACCAATGGGGTTTGGGTAAGTGGGGCTTTATGATAGGTAGGGATAATAATAAGTGGGCCCGAAATATATTACGTGTGGTAAAATAAAACTGTATCTTATAAATAAAACGTGGGTTGGGAAATATATATATATATATATATAAGGAATTAATATATACGTGATTAAAAGGTATATAATGGGAGCTAATACATAATGTTAAATGTTAATAATGTACAAATGTAAATAACTGTGGGATTTGTATAATAGAGGGGAAATGTAAAAATACACTAAGTAAAAATAACATCGGGGTGAGTTTTTATAGTGGGACCCGATACATGTTTTCAAACTTAGTATTAATGTATTTTTATGGGTTTTTGGTGTATTTTTAAATGAAAAGGGAAATTAGTAAAGGGATTTTACTTTTCCCAAGGAAAATGTGTTTTAAACATAGGAAAAGGGGTTTTTTGCAAGGGAAAATAAGTGAAATCAGGGGAAAGAGTAAAGATGAAGGGGATAGGGTATTTTTACAAGGGGAATGATTTTGAAAGGGAGTTAGTAAATGAAATGACCAATTTTTCTATTATCCATGCCTTATGAAAATATATTTTACCTACCCATCAACTACCGTAAGTTTTTTTCTTCATTTACATGGGTGCATTTGAGCTTGCAGACCCTTATTCATTTTTCCTTTAAACAACAAATTAACTAATTCTAACCATATTTCTTCCAACTGCTCATATTAAACTGTTGATCTCCTTATTATTCTCTACATAACTACTGATCTTCCAAGATTAAACAGTTTAGCTAGATCTTTATTCTTTATCTATCACAAGAAATTTAAAGCATGAAAAGTCAAGAGTAAGCAGTTTGACTCTCATAGATTGTGGCATTTTTAACAAGCTACACAGAATATTATTTTTCAAAGTGAAGTTAAAAGTAGTGGCATTTGAATTGCATGACTTTCATGTTCTATTTTTATCTCTTTTTTGTTCAGGGTTCATTTTTTTTATATTTTTTTTCTTTCAAGTCCTTTTATTTTTCTTTTAGGACTTTTACCTTCTTTACATTTTTTTATTTTTTAATATGTGAAAACAATTTGTAGAAAGGAAAGTATGCACATATTACAAGACTAAACAAATTCAATTCAAAATTATGAATCTTATTATTATAGGATGCTAACAAAATAGAAGAAGGAGGACAACCAATGAATGCAACTTCAATTGCAAGGCACGACAAAGACATTGGAAGAATTGAAGCGCAATGACTAAAGTCTTTAGACAAGTCATGTGTTGTGAAACCAACTCTAGAAATAGAATAAAAGAGATATCAACGCCTTATAAATAAGCCACTTCGAGGGGGAAACCTCCAATACATTACATGAATGAACAATTCTTGGATGATACAAATTACAAAACCTCCTTTCTATTTATAGGATTCCATAGGGCCACAATGCAATCCTAGCTAACCTAACAATAACAATTTAAGGGCACAATAATAACAATATGGGGGTTAAAAGGATACAATAATAAAAATAAGGGGGTTACACTAACAACAATAAGGGACTATACTAGTAATATGGGGACCCAACATGCCCCTCTCCTTCAAAAAAGTGTTTTCCTCAATGCTTGAGTAGCTCTAGGTGCTTCTGTATAAAATTCTCATTCTCCCATGTAGAATCCTCAGTGGGTAAGTTCTTCCAGTTGATGAGATACTCTGAAATTGATCGATTCTTTAGCTGTAGAATTCTGGTTTCCATGACTGCTTCAGGTTCCAATATGATTTTTCCTTCCTCATCAAGTTCTGGCAATATTTTTTGAACTGGAAGATTTTCACCTATAACCTTATTTAAGCATGAAACATGGAAAGTTGGATGCACTCGTGAAGAAGCAAGAACCTCCAACTTGTATTCCATAGTACTAATATTTTGCAACACCTTGTAAGGACCATAGTACTTTGGCGATAATTTATTATCCTTCTTAGCTTGCTTGAGGGACATTTGTTTGTATGGTTGTAGCTGTAAAAATACCTAGTCTCCTACATCAACTTTCTCCATCATATGTTGATTCATTTCGTCATTTCATTCGATTAAAAGCTATCTTAAATAATTTTAATATTATAAAAATTCTTTAAAGATGCTCAATGCATCTCATCATTAAGCTTCTAATTTTCTCTTAAATAAAGATAATATTATGAAATTATTGTCCATATTTTTCAATGTATATTATTTTGTTAGTAAGTATGGAAGAAAGAAGAATACCATTCAAATACAGAGGTAACCACTTGACCCATTGTGTTTGTTTATCATATACAAAACAACGAAGATATCCTTCCAAACATTTATTTACTATCTCAGTTTGACCATCGAATTGAGGATGATAAGATGAGCTATGAGCTAATTGAGTACCCAGACAAGAAAATAACTCTGTCCAAAAATTTCTAGTAAAAATGGGATCTCTGTCACTCACAATAACCCTTGGGTTTCCATGTAGCTTTTGAATTGTGTCCATAAATGTAGTAGCAACTGTACTTGCTTTAAATGGATGAGATAATGCACAAAAGTGTGCATAATTGCTAAGTCTATCAACTACCACCATGATGACATTCTTTCCTTCGGACTTAGGTAAACCTGTGATAAAATACTTTGAAATCTCCTCCCAACGTTGACTTGGAATGGATAAAGGTTGTAGAAGACCTAGGGTCTTAATTGTATCAACTTTATTCTTCTCACAAACCAAATATTCCACAACAAAATTTTGAATATCAGATTTAAAGCCATCCCAAAAAAATTATTTCTTCACCCTGTGGTAAGCTTTTAAAAATCTTGAGTGTCCTCCTAAAGGAGAAGTGTGAAATTCCAAAAGAATCTTTTGTTTTAGTTGGGAATTTTTATGAAGATATAAGAGATCTTTGCACCATCAGGAATCATTTTTCCAACTAAATGTATCATATGTACTAGGATCTTGCTGCAACTTTTGAATAAGTGTCCACACTTCTTCATCCTTCTTCCATTCATCTCTTGTTGCAGTTATCCAATCTGGTTGGATAATAGAAATGGCACAAAGCAATGCATCCACCTCTTCATTCTTTCTTGAGAGTGCATCTGCAACAACATTTAGCTTCCCTTTTTTGTAGATTATTTCAAAGTCATAACCCAACATCTTTGTGACCCATTTTGCTGCTCTTTTGAAGATAGTCTTTGTTCCAAAAAGTGTTTAACACTATCATGATCATTTTTTACCTTGAAGTGTCTTCCCATTAGGTAAGTTCGCCATTTCTTTAGTGCATGTAGTATTGCTAACATTTCCTTCTCATAAATAGGTTTCTGTAAATACTTTCCTTTGATCGGACGACTTTCAAAAGCAATGGGTCTTCCTTCCTGCATTAAAACTGCACCAATTCCATTTCCTGAGGCATCACATTCCACAATAAAGGTTTTTGTGAATTTTGGCGTAGCTAAGACCGGTGCTAGGCACATTTCCTCTTTAAGATGTTCAAAGGCCTTAGTTGCTTCAGGAGTCCATGAAAATGCATCTTTCTTCAATAATGTTGTTAGAGGTGCTGCTATTCTCCCATAATTCTTAACAAACTTGCGATAATACCCTGTTAACCTGAGAAATCCTCACAACCGCTTTATGGTTTTGGGGACTTTCCATTCCTTAATGGCTTTAATTTTGTTAGGGTCTACTTTAACACCCTCGTGAGATACAATATGACCCAGATATTCCACCTCTTGTACTCCAAAGAAACATTTGGATGTTTTTGCATATAACTGTTTCTCCTGCAATAGTTTGAGCACCCTGTCAACATGTTCAACATGATCCTTCCAAGACCCGCTGTAGATTAGTATATCATCAAAAAATACTAGCACAAATTTTCTAAGGAAGGGTTTGAAAATGGAATTCGTCAACCCTTGAAATGTAGAAGGTGCATTGGTAAGGCCAAAAGGCATGACCAAAAATTCATAATGATCCTCATGAGTTTGAAATGATTTTTTCGGAATATCTTCGGTCTTCATTCTAATTTGATGATATCCTGAATGAAGATACAACTTGGTAAAATAAATTTCTCCATGTAATTCATCCAATAATTCATCAATCACAGGAATGGGAAATTTATCTTTAATGGTGAGCTTATTGAGCTCCTTATAATCAGGACACATGTGCCATGATCCATCCTTCTTGAGTACCAATACTATAGGAGCAGAGAAAGAACTTTGACTAGGTTGAATTATACCAGCCTCTAACATTTCTGCAATCATACGTTCAATTTCACACTTTTGGACATAAGGATATCTGTAAGGTCGGATGTTTGGAGGAACACTTCCTGGAATGAAATGAATAGCATGATCATTATCACGAATATGTGGGAGTCCTTTGGGAGTATCAAAAACATTGGAATGATTGTCCAAGACCCTTTGGAGATCTGGAGAACTAGATGATTTTGATGTTGGAACTTCTAGTGAGCATAATTGTGCGATTATGCCTTTTTGTTCTTTATTTAGAAGCTTTTTCATGACATTATATATTATTATCTTTCCTAGCTTCCCTGTGATACCCCGTAATTTGATTTCCTTTCCTTTCAAAAGAAATTCAAGAAAATTTATTGAAAATTAAAAGCTACCGTCCCCAAAGATTGTAACCATTGTACTCCTAGTACGACATCAGCACCTCCCATTGGGATGGAAATCATTGGAATATTCAATACATATTCCCCCATGGATAGCTTGATATTATGGCATTTTCCAGATCAATTTATAATTCCTCCATTTGCAACCATCACCTGACATTCTGGTGCTGGTTATAGGAAACAATTCAATTCCTTGGCTACCTTACAATGAATAAAATTATGGGTACTACCTAAATCAATCAACACTATTACCTTTTTCTTGTTGATATGTCCTTCTATCTTGAGAGTTTGAGGAGTGTTAATTCCTGACAATGCATTAAAAGATATGGTCGGACTCATTTCTTCCTCTTCTAGGGTTGGTTCCTGGTGTATATCCTCTTCATGTTCATTTTCTTCTTCCTCTTCACAATCTATGTAAAATAATTTCTTCTCAGAAAACTTATGACCTTTAGTGTATTTTCTATCACAACTGTAGCAAAGCCCTTTTTCTCTTTTTTCTTCCAATTATTTTGGTGTCAACCTTGTAGTTTTTTAAAATCTAGGAGTAGCAACAATTCCCTCTTTATAGAAGTGAGTGGCAGGCTTCCTTGTCGCAATAATTTTACATTCAAATTTTCTGGCCAGCCTGAATGCCTTCTCCAATGAATCAGGTTCCAAAATGCGAACTTCATGTTGGATGTTATCCTTTAAACTACCTATGAAGAGATCAATCCTGTGTTCCTCTATAATATCAGTTACCCTTATATTCATTTTTTGGAAGTCCTCAATGTGCTCCCTCAATAAACCTTTTTGTTTGAGAATTATCAATTGGATAAAGAAGGTGTTTCTCTTTGTATCCTCATAATGTGCTATCATTTCCTCCATAAAAATTGACCAAGTGACAATTTTTTTAAGGGAGAAAAGCCATCGATTGCATACAAATGTATTTTGTTCTAGATGTAAAGTTGCAATGTGTACCTTTCATGTGTTTTTCACATTATTGAGATCAAAATATTTCTCCATCTGTGGTATCCATGTTACGAGATCCTTGCCATCAAACTTCCTCATATCCATATTTGGATTATGGTGGTTCTTCCTGCCAATATTAGAGTTTATGAAATCACGATCATCATTTATTTTTTTCTCATCATTAGTTTCCTCTACTTTCTTTTCACCATTAGGAAACATTTGCTGTATCAACTTTGTCAAACCTTCCATGTCTACTTTTAGATCATTCTTCATGTTTTCCATTTTAGCTTCTATGTCATCCATCTTAGCTTCCATGCCAACTTCCATGCCACCAATCTTAGCTTCCAAACCATTCATCTTAGCTTCCATGCCTTTCTTCAAACGATCTATCTTAGTTTCCATGCCTTTCTTCACAACTTCCATTTCATTTTTTGTTGCTCTTTGCGATAGTGAAATTTGGTGCACTTGCTCATGGACTTTTGATATCCCATGTTGCATTTCTTCATCTTCATGAGTCATAGTAGAGCCTTATGAAGGCTTAATGGGGGTTGAATTCTTTTTAGGAGGAATTTTAGAACCCAATACTGATAGATATGTTCAATAGGCCTTTGGAATCAACAAGAATTGATTTTTCAAACAAGACTCATGCAATTTGAAAAAAAATACACACCTTTTTCTTGATTTTGAAGAATTCGATATTGAAACTGAATTATATCTATGATTTTGGATCTTAAATATCTGAAATTTGGCCTTGATGTCAGCCTATGAATCTTCTTTTGAATGCCACAGGTCTGACCTGATTTTGATTCTTCAAGGAAAAGTTATGTCCAATCTCCCACAATGACCCAATTATGGACTAGTTCAGTATAGCAAACTTCTACGACCTACCACGTGTCATTGTTTCCTCCTTTGGATCTAAAATTGATATACAAGAAACTACAGTCCATGCACTTGAGGAAAATTTTTACAGCATTCCAATCCAGTGCTCAGAGGAAGAGTTATGAATGTTTTCCCACGATAACCTCTTTGAGATGAAATTCGGGAGCTTGAAAAAGACCTAACTTCCACAGATCATATCTCCGAAAATATTGTGAACCAAGCTCTGAAATTTTGCGATGATTTTGGATTCACTCTCTAAATATTTCAGCTTTTGAACCTTCGTAGAAAAAAAATTATAGGGAAAATTCCCCGATGACCTATTTATGTGAAATTTAGGAGCCTGCAAAATGCCCTACCTTTCGTAGATCATATCTCCAAAAATGTTGTGAACGAAGCTCTGAAATTTTGCGAAGCTGTTCCTTAGTATCTTGGCCTCACGCCCTAAATATTTCAAATTCTGAACCTTTTTAGAAAACAATTTATAGCGAAAATTCCATGATGACCTGTTTGGAGCAGCGAAACCCTAGAATCCAAAGCTCTCAGACCAAATGTTGTGAAACCAACTTCAGAAATAGAATAAAAGAGATATCAATGCCTTATAAATAAGCCACTTCAAGGGGGAAACCTCCAATACATTAAATTAATAAAAAATTCTTGGATGACACAAATTACAAAACCTCCTTTCTATATAGAGGAGTCCATAGGGCTACAATGTAATCCTAGCCGACCTAACAATAATAATTTAAGGGAACAATAATAACAATATGGGGGTTAAAAGGGTACAATAATAAAAATAAGGGGGTTACACTAACAACAATAAGGGACTATACTAGTAATATAGGGACCTAACATCATGATGCATTAAAGCCACTTCTATGAGAGGAGAAGGAGGAGAAGAAACAATTATAGCTTCAGCTACAACCTACAACAGAGGCCTTGGAGGAAGTGAAGTTCAATGAAGGCTCATAGAAGCCCTCTTCACCCCTTTCAAAATCGACATCTAAGGTAAAAAATTGTGATCATTCTTCAGTTTCATCTTCACATGTGATTATTTATGTTGGAAATGTGGAGATCTCCATTACAGGAATTGGCATGAGAGCCCTTATGAGGATGGGGTACAAAGGAGGAGTACCTGGCATTCATTTCCAAGGCTTAACTTGGCCATTGGAGGTTGTATAGAGGCCTCCCTATGTAGGTTTGGGTTACAATGAAGGAGAATGTTTGAAGGTGTCAAAATCCTACACAACATTCTGGAAATCGTCGAGGAAAAATAATGATCGGAACACTTTACCATCATCTTATGACATCGAATATTGCAAAGAGAGAGTTGAGGCAAGATATCATTGACATAATGAAATCAGATGCAAGCATATATTGTTGAACTCTTCAGGGGAAAATATCGATGGGAACATTTAGCCATCATCCCATGGAAGTGCATGTTGCAGTAGAAGAGCTAAGACAAGCTCTCATCAGCATGATTGCACCAAACAACACCAGGAAAGGTATAAAAAGTCTCGATATTTGAAAGTTCATTTTTATTATAAGAATGTTGCTAATCATGAATGTAAATCATGGCATAAGAAAACTTTTTGTTTTTTTTGTTTACATAACCATGTCATTTCCGAGTGTTGGAAAATAAAGGTAGCACAAAGGAGGATGAGGCATGAAAATCCTTCTCCGCAATAGGGAAATAAATTTGTTAAGGTGTAGAGGAAGAAGACCTTTTGCACCCATTGCAACCAAACTGGTCATCAAAGAGCCACATGTTCAAGGATCTATCCAGATTAGCACCTCAAGGATGAAGCATTGGTGCATGAACCAGTTGAAACAATTGTTCGACAAGAAAGTGCGCCATAGGGAGATGACCCATTCACTTTGATAAGTGAGAGATGGTTGTTCTAGATGTGGTAGTGTGTCATGGAATTTTTTTGGAAGTCATGTGTTGCATTTTTAAAAGTGATGATGTATTTTTCCATCACTTTCAATGTGATAATGATGTTTTTGGACTTGTATTAATAGCTGGGGTGTTATTGATTTCATTTTGATGTAAGCTTGACTACCGAATATGTGTTACAAACTCGTGGCAAGTATGGAATGCTTCGGTCATAATTGGTAATATTTGAGCATGTAATTTGTAAAATATTGTACTACATGTTTGCAGAGTATGAAAGTGTCGGTTCATCGCTTATGGCTCCAAAGAACAAAGGTGAAGGAGATGGAAGGATGACCTTTTTCAGGACACTTGTGGTGCAGAAATTATACAAAACAGTTGCAGATTATTGGTGATGCTTTTGGAGGACCAAAAGCTCCTGAGTGGGGAGGAATGATCCAGGTGGCTCCAGAGACACACATGGGACAAAGAGGGCTTACGAAAGATCAAAATTAAAATTGAGAGGAAGGTGCCAAACTCAGCTTCGATTTGACGAGCTTGTTTCCTTGATCGCAACGATGTGAATATCACGTCAATTCAAGCTCGCAAAAGAAAGATAGAGAAATTTTAAGTTTGGTTAAGGCAAGGGAAGTGGGGCCCATAATATGCCGCATGGTGTCCCAGTAATCATGTGGGTCCCACATGGCAACCCCTCAGCTATTGACACATGGCGCTCCTCCATTGGTCCTCAACCTACAGAAAAGACAAAACAAATTATTAAATCACCCACATGAAAAAAAATATTAAAACATAACCATATGGTTATTACACCAAAAAATTTTAAATATTAAAATAATAATTATTTATATTTAAAAATTCATATAAAAAAAATATGCTTATTAATAATAAACATATAAAACAAATCATATATTAAAAGAAAATTCAAATCAAAACAACCATTTGAAAAAGACAACGTATAGCATGGTTGGTTAATAACTATACGCTATAGATATATAACAACAGTGTAAAATTTGAACTAATGGTGGTTGGGTCAAGTCTCAACCTGCCCACAACAACAACCTACAAAAACATGTTATAATCATTGTATGGAACCGGGGTTGGGTCAGGTTGGGCTGCATGGAGCGGACCTGTACACCACCGATAAAAAAAAAATTTAATGTAAAGTGGTTATGTTTATTTTAATGCATTCTAAAATGAGGAGGGTTGGGATTGATTCCCCGACCTCCATTTAGAAATCAAATGACTCAACCTACACACCACAATGGGATACTTTGTAAAAGTCACCCAATAATTTATATTTAAACTCAAACCTGTAGATGCGCCCATGTAGAGGAGAGTGAAGAGTTTAAGACAGGTTATTTAATTGTAGGCGGAACCATGAGCTAGATGCAGGGGTAGTGGAACCATGATTGAGCCTCATTTCCAGAGTGGGAAAAATTTCCCAGTGTCTATATTGGAAAACTTTTATATTGATTTTACACCTCTTGACGACACGAGTCTGATGGCATTGTCAGTTGCCACAACAGAGGTCTCAATTTTTTGATCATTTTCCACAATGGGATGACGGTGTTGGATTTTAGCATGTGTACAGTGTATTTCTTGCAATTCTACGCCACATTTTCAATGGTGCATTCAGATCTAGCGACTGAGCAACCTATTCTTCAACCAACATCATAATTGAGGTATATTAAGTGTTGTTCTCATGTACTTAATTGATTATTGTTGTAGGATGTTTTATGTTGTGTCGATTCATGCTTGATGTATGATGAAAAATAATTATGTTCATTTCCTGTTGTTGATTCCTACTTCATGTAAGATGCAGAACCTTTATGTTTATTTGATGTGGGATGCATTTATCATAGATGGTGATTTATGTTGTGATATACCTTTGTTTCCTTTATGTCAAGATACTCTTTGTCACTAAGTGTGAAGTTGTCATGCTGATAGGAGGTTTGTGATGAGTGAGAGTTCCTTGTAATAGAACGTCTCTTGGAGAGACTTTGAAACTCATGTTGAGGAATTTTCTTGGTATGGCAAGTAAAAAACATCTATGTACATCATCGTCAATTATAGCACCAAATGAAGCAGCCAACAAAATCGAGACACCGAGGCCCGAAGACGTATTCCACATTGGACGAAATCTGTTATTAAACATCTTGCGTTTTGTTGTGTGATTGTTGAAATGCCTTCATATTAATTATATTTTCATGTGTGTTTATTAATGCTTTGATAAAACGAAATTTGAAGAAAAAGTTCTTTGTTAAAAGGGTATAAAAAATTTACCCAAATCAGGGAATTTAAGGAGTTTCAGGTTGGGGAGCATGTGCATCTGTGCATCAAACCCAAAAAGAGATCCTTGAGGATTGGATCTTGTGCCAAGTTGGCACCATGTTATTGCGGGCCTTTTGAGATCCTTGATAGGATCAGGCTAGTGTCCTACAAAATGGCACTACCTCCGATAGCGAATGTCCATGATCTTTTTCATATTTCATTGCTTAAAATATATGAAAAGCATGTTGATCATGGTATTGATTGGTATGTATTGTAAGTTGATAAAGAAGGATAATTCCAGCTAAAACCCAAATTCATATTTCATTAGAAACATCTCATGCTTTGGAATAGATCACTCGAGCAGGTTAAATTGCAATGGAAGCACTTTGGGCCCGATGAAGTTACATGGGAGATGCTTGATCAGATGCAAGCTATGTATCCTTCATTTTTTCCACTGAAGGGAAATGCGTTTTGGTATTTATAAATATTTATTTATATTTGTCATTGTAAATACCATAATGATCTATGTTATAAAGCTCAAATAAGTGGTATCGTTATCATATTGTCACGTTTTTCATGATGGTTTTTCTTTAAGCAGGTTGTTATTGTAAATATTGCAATGAGATCGTCTATAAAGCTAAAAAAGGTAGAATAATACCAAGGGAAAAGAAAACTTATTCAATAATGATTGTTGGGAAAAATATCCTAGTAGGCATCAATTTTCGTGTTTTATGGCTAAGGGGAGATTGGAAAATGAAATTGCTAAGGCTTTGGAAAGGAAAAAAGAGTATTTTTGGAATTTATTTATGAAAATAAACGAAATTAGGAGAAAAGGAAGGTGAAAGAACACATGTTTCATGTGAGGAGAAAAATTAAGGAAAATAATTGAAAATTGAAGAAATTATAGGCCTCATTAATAAAAATATCTCAGAGCATAGTTTAATAACTTTTGTCAGCTTTTGTTAGTTTATTTTTAGAGTTAGTCTTAGAAAGGAGAAAGAAATAAGAGCAAAAAGGAAAGGAAAAGAAAGGAGGGAGCAAGAAAAGGAAAGGAAAATTAAACAAGGATAAGGAAAGAAAAATAAGGCAGGATTAATAAGATTCAATGGGAATACTTGCAAGGTAACAAATTTCATGTGTGACTTCCTAGCTCTTTTTGACATGCATATTATGTGCATGTCTGTATGTGGTTTTTTTTTTCATTAGCATCGATTTTGTCAGGTTTTGAAAGTGGATTTTAGGATAGCCTTTCCATTTCCAGATATTTGTGGTGTGATGGGATTTTTCTTGGTTTTGATCTTTGAATTGTAATATGGTTTTGGAATTTGGGTTGAGGTCATCTCAAGAAAATTCCCAAAGGGATAGGAATCCCTGAACTAGTAATGATGGGATACATGGTAAATCCTAAGGATGGGGAATACAAAATTCCTCAAGGATTGTGAATGAATTCTGAGACATCCAATATCGGTTCGGTTTTGTGATATAAACACTAGTTTAGGTGTGATAATGGTATACAGAAGGTGGATGCGGTTTAACCTCTCGATTCCATTGGTTTCCTTTGCATTGGTTTATCCCATGAGATCACAGTCAATATTTTACTATGGCTAATAAAAGTTAAGTTTCTTTTTTTTCTGGTAAGGAAATGTACGTGTTATTTTGTGAGATTAATGGTTTTTCTTTTACTACTAATTACCTAGTTATATGTTGATTATACACATGGTTTTATGAAAGACATCAGTCATGTCTCTATTCATTTTTTCAATCATAACTGAATAAATAATGAATGTAAGACCTAATTTATAATAAGATAAATAATGAGAGAAGGTAGTGACCCTTCTTGTTAAACCTCATATGATTTTCCAGTCCCTAATGTTCAAACTTGCATTCATGGCTTATAGGATGCATATCTACCAACTGTTTGACAAAATGTCAGTCCCAGTTGGGGATGGTCAGTTCAAGTAATGGTTTCAGTTTTGGTTTACAAGAATTTTATTCATGTATTTTAAGAGTTATGAAAATTTCACGGATTTATGGGCAGAGGCCTATCCCCAACCCTAGAAAATAGCCTTAATTACCACAGTAGTTAGCACAAAACTGGAAGAAAAATTCCAAATTTGCACTAATGTATGTCTATGGGAGTGACTGGGGACCCACAGTTGCTTGGATGTCTTGGAAAGCTGGAAAATGTGGTCCTTGGTTAGGGAAAAGACGAGTTGTCTTAGGGGTTGGGTTACTCCTGGAGGTCTAGTGGCACCTGAGGGAAGTTAGTAAGGTCTCAAATTTTCAATTCCATTTCCTTAAGGACACATAGGAGGTTGAGTCATATCATAGTGACCCTTAGCTCATGTTTACCCCAAATAAGCCAGCGAAAGTGGGTAAAGGTGGGAGGAGGCGTACACTTGATTGGATGGATACCTTGAGTAGACTAAGGGCTAAGGTTAGAAGATTTAAATAAGATAATGAAATATTGGTAACAACTTAGGAGAGGAAAGATAAAATAAATAAATTCATGTTTCAAAGCCTCTTGGACTTACAGAGACAAGAAACATGAGATGAGAACTAGTCATGGAGGCAAGAGAAGCCTTTGGGAATCAGAAGAGAAAATTAATGGAGCAGATGGTAGCAAGTCCAGGAAGAGGCATAATAAGGAAATTGAAGACAACGTAAAGGGAAATGTACCATTAACTAGTGTAGGAGAGAGAACCAACACCTATTTGCGCCAGTTTGGTAGATATTCTGTCTCTAATACTAGGAGGAACCATCATCACTCTCATCATCATCATCATCATCATCATCATCATCATCATCATCATCATTAGGGAATAAGATAAAATTATTATATGCCCGAGGAAATTAAGAAATCCAAGCCACTCACATTTGATGTAGACTTGAATAAGCCTAAATATGTGGAATCTTGGTTGTTGGGTATGAGGAACCTATTTAGAATCCATGATTATTCTAAAAACATGAAAGCCAATATTGCGAGCTATCACTTGAAGGGAAAAGAAAATATATGGTGGGAATATGAAAGAATGTCATAGGTATCCCTGAAGAGGAATTGAACAGGTTTGAATTTGAAAATATCTTAGAAAATAAGTATTTATTAGAGTGATACTATGACAAAAAAATAAAAGAATTCTATGAGCTCGAGATGGGACACATGCTAGATTATGAATATTTCACTAAGTTCCTAGAATTGTTGAGATATGTTTCATATCTTAGATATGAGAAGACCAATATTCAAAGGTTCATTAGTGGGCTTCCTATGACATTCAGAGATCGAATTGAATTCATGGAGCTTTGAAAATTGAATTATTCCCTTAAGAAACTTAATAACTATTATGACAAGGAAAATCATAGGTCAGAGATCAAAGGAGATTGTCAAGAAAAAATAAACACTCGAAATAAAAGGAAATGGCCTAAGAAAATAGTGGAAAGGAAGGAAGGCACAGACATGTCCAAGGAAATTGAATCTCAGTATAAATTATACCCAACTACTAAAGGCCATAATCATCATCCATCAATTGATCAACGTAGAGTTGAGACAAATGAGCAAGTAAAATGTTGGACCTGCGGTGAGAACCACTAGAAAACATATTTCTAGCACCAAACAGAAGCAAGGCCAAAGACTTAAAATTTAATGGAAGCTCATACAGTCGGAGATATACCACATGGTTGTCCCAAAATTTATGTAAGCCTAGAAAATCACAAGGAATACCATCGAGCATTAATCATTGAGATGGATGGTAAGTTGTGTAATCATCTCATTTCCATTTTACATGAACCTAATTATAATTACAGGTATGATAGCCTGAAGCATGTGGAAAAATGAAAATTGACTAAATAATTTCACATAGAGCCTTAGTTAGTTCAGTTGGTGATAGGAGCAAAGAGAGAAATTAGTTAATTGATGAAATCTTGTTCATTTGAACTCAACCACATGCCCACAAAAACATATTTAAATTTGTTGTCGTTGGGTGCGTACAACATGCATTTTGGCATGTATTATATGTATATGCACAAGACTAAGGTCAATTTTTTTGAAAAATCACTTGAATGTCTCGATGATGTTGGAAAAAGAAAAATATTACAAGGAAAGCGAAATCAAATTTTGATAAGATGAATCACAAGAGTATTCCCAAAAATTTATTTGAGGTTTAGATATCAGCAAGTGAATATTAAAAAAAGAATATCTTCTCAAAACTGCTTGATGAACAAGGTACAGGAACTACAAATTTGTGGTGGCACCCTTTCGGCTTACTAATTCCCCTTCCACCTTCACACATCTAATGAATTGTTTGTTGGATCCTTATTTGGAAAAAAAATGTCATTTCTCTTTTTATGACATATTAATGTACTCAAGAACTAAAGAAGAGCATGAAAATCACATATTTGCAATATAAAAGTTGTTTATATAACATAAGCTTTATGAAAATGTTATAAAGTGTGAATTCCTCGAAAGATATGTACAATACTTGTGGCACATCGTCTCCAAGGAGGGGATATCAGTGAATCCGAAAAAGATAAAATCCATAGTGGATGGGCCAAAACCGAAAAATAGTAATGAGGTTAGATTGTTCATGGGGTTGGCAAGCTACTAAAAACAGGTCATCAAGAACTTCTCGAAGATAGCCCACCCCATTACATCCTTGCGAAGGAAAGGAAAGAAGTTTGAGTGTACAATTGAATGCGCAACAAGCATCAATAAGTTGAAATAGTTGCTCATTAATGCACCTATGTTGAGAATTACAGATGTAGACAAAACATTTGTGGTATGCACATATGATTGCAAAGAACTTGATGGACTCTTAATGCAAGAAGGACAAACATTTTCCTATTATTCACGAAAATAAAAATATCATGAGGTAAACTATCTGACTCATGATCTAGAGTTTGTTTCCATTATTCATGCATTGAATATGTGGAGCCATTATCTCCTTAACAGAATATTCACACTCATGATAGATCATGGTTGATTAAAATACTTGTTTAATCAACCTAGGTTGAATTCGATGCAAGCTAGGTGTCTACCTATAATTAGTGGGCTTGACATTGTGATTAAGTATATCAATGAAAATAAAATAAGTTTGATGTTGCACTTGGTAGAAGGATCAGAGTTAATCTCATAGAAGCCATAATCTCCTATGAAGTGGACATGGTGTAAAGGGTAAAAAATGCATGAAAGCGTGATGAAAAATATCAGCAAGTGAAGTAAAATTTTCAACAAGAAGGTGAGTATGAGGAATATCATCTCTCAAGTGATGGCCTAGTTAGATTCAAAAAAAAAATCTATGTACCAAATAATGGTGATTTAAAGACTCTTATAATGAGAGTGTCCCATGAGAAACCATATTCCGATCATCCTAGATACCAAAAGACTCACGACCATCAATTTTTTTTATTATTGGCCTAATTTGAAAAATAAAATGGATGATTTTGTTGTTAAATTCATACAATGTTAGCAAGTGAAGCCTAAATGTAAGCATCCATCATTGATATTTCATCCCATTCCAATTTTGGAATGGAAATGGGAAGTAATATCCATGGATTTCATCATTGGTTTTCCAAGAACCTCCATACAACACAATGGAATTATGGTTGTACTTGACAAGTTAAGAAAGGTGTCCCATTTTGTGTGTCAATTCCACTAATTCAGCTAGTGAGGTGGCCCAAAATTTTATCAAGTAATTTTTTAAGTTGCATGAAATCCCTAAGAAAATCATCTCAAACAGAGATTCCAATTTCAATTTAAATCTCTACAGATGGAATTGTTTTCATGCTTGGGGACAGAATTAGCCTTTATTACAAATTATCATCCTCAAATGGATGGTAAAATAGAGAGGATGTCTATGATGCACCAACCAAAGAAGTGGGAACAGTATATTCCTTTTGGGGAATTTGCGTACAATAATGGGAACCAAGAATCTATAAAAATGAGACCATTTGAGGCACTCCGAAGGAGCTTCAATACTCCTATTAGTCAGAGTGATCTAGTTAATAACATTGTTATTGGGAATGATATGATAAAATATATGGAGAGACAAATGAAATTTATAAGGTAGAATTTGAAGGTGGCACATGACACAAATAAAAACTATGCATATCTGCATATGGTGCATCAATATTTACAAGTTTTGGAATAGGTTTATTTGCAGATTAACTGGAAGAAAAGTTATTTAAGGAGTGGGGGATATGAAAACTAGCACCATGGTTTTGTGGACCTTTTGAGATCCTAGAAAGGATTATGCCATTGGCCTATAGGTTGGCTTTAGCTCCATAAATAAAATTCCATGATGTTTTCCATGTTTATTTTCTTAAAATATCTGTACATGATTCTAATGATGTGATTGATTGGTTAGTGCTACAAGTGTATCCAGAGTGAGAGTTCTAACCATAACTACTATGTGTTGAAAATGGCAACAAGAAATAGTGAAGGAGGCCTCCTGAAACATCTTTCCTGATCCTAGTTGGAAAGTGATCACCTAAACTAGGTGGGGACCACACATGTGATTTTTGTCGAAAAATCTATTTTTAGACTATGTCTATTTTTAGACATATGAAGCATGGTTCAGGGATTGCATGTATGAGATTCTTGGAGTATGTGTCATGTTGGTAAAAATAGATGGGACTCTATTTTTTAGGTCAAAGAGGTCAAAGGCTATTTTTAGACTGCCTCTCCTAAAAATATGGAAGTCAAATATTATTTACCCTTAATAATATTTAGACTATAAACAACAGTTTACTCTCTTGGAGCACTTCAGTTCGAGCTACAGATGTGGCTCATGCATTTGACAGAGGAATCACGTGGTTCCTAGGGTTTGATGGCATCTTGCATGTTAGACTTCAGTTAGACTCATGTGGCAGAGTTTTGGTGGAGTTGATTGAGGAGTTAATGGAGGTGGTGTTCTGGTTAACTAGTTGAACTAGTTGTATTTAGTTTAACTGGCTAATACACTAGAGATGAGTTGTGTGAATTAAATATTATTTAATTCACTAATTATTGACTCATTATTCAACTAAAGAACACATCAGTTTAACTCAGTGCATGGACAGTTCAGTGGCGACAAGTGAAAGAGGTAGATGAAAGGGTGAGTATAGCTATCAGTTGGAGGATCAGTTGTGCATGAGATTTGCACCACACTTGGAGGAAATTACCAATGACAATTGCGCAATTGGAGCCAGTGAGATTCGAACTTGGATCTCTATTTAGACCAGCCTTGATTGCGCAATAGAGGCAGAGAAGTAGTGGGTGTGTTTTGAACCTGTGACTTGTTCAAAACCAAGCTAGTTTTTGTGTAGCTTTGGGAGATAGTACCGAGTACTTGTGAGGAGTTTGTACTATGTATTTGCTGCATGTTCTCTCCATTTATAATATACTATAGCTGGGGGTTTTCAGCTATAAGCTTTCCCCATACATACTGTGTTAATATGTGTGATGATTTGATGTGCTATCGCTTCTATTCTTTCCGCATGTGACAATTAATTGTAGAAGAGATTATGTGTTATGCATGCAATTCGAAATTGATGTGTGATTAGGTTAATCTCCATTTAATAAGTGATTTATTCAGCTAATTTCTACACTATGAACCTTAGATAAGAAGAGGGTCACACTTTATAATTGAGCAATACAGAAATTCAAAGTGCATAGGATGACAAAATGACAAAAGGAGAAGGCAGAAAACAATAGAGCACAAATTGCTAGAGAAACACACGCACCATCTAGATTGATTAATGTGAATTATTTATACATGCAATCGGATGGTTATGGGAGAAACTGAATCTGGATTGATTACTAACTAATTCTAAACTAAATCTTTAACACTCCCCCTTAATTTTGAGGGTTACATTTTTTTATTCCTAACTTTTTACATTGAAATTCAAAATTAACTTTTCCTAGCGGTTTGGTGAAAATATCCGCTAAATGCTCCTTGGAATCACAAAATTTGAGAGCAATATCACCATTCTTGACAAGCTAACAAATGAAATGAAAACAAGTGTCGATATGTTTTCTCTTTTGATGAAAGACATTGTTCTTTGACAAGGAAATAGTGGGATTGAAATAGGTTCATTTTCTGTGTATCTGAAGTCAGAGAGAACTCTCTTTAGCCACACTTCTTGACATGATGTTGAATTCACTGCAACGTAGTCGACCTCTATTGAAGATGACACAACTATGGGTTTCTTTTTGAATGACCACGAGATCAATTTTCTACCAAATAGAAAAGCATAGCCAGAAGTTCTTTTCCGATCATCAATACATCCTGCATAATCACTATTTGTATAAGAAACAAGCTTACTATCTGTAGAGGCTACATACGATAAACCATATGTATATGTACCTGCAATGTATCTTAACACCCTTTTTCCATATTTACAATGACAGTATTTAGGAGATTCCATAAACCTAGAAATATAACTAGCCGCAAACACTATATCAGGTCTAGTAGTAGTAAGATACATAATACTACTAGCAAGTTTGTTATACAAAGTACCATTAAAAATAGTACCCACATCATCTTTACTAACTTTATACCAACTTCAAAAGGAGTATCCACTGATTTACACCTGTCCATCTTAAAAATTTTCAAAATTTCAGTAGCATACTTCTGTTGACTCATAAACATACCATCGTGTGTTTGTTTCACTTCAATACCTAAGAAGTATCTCATTAATCGAAGATATGTCATTTCAAATTCATTTTCCATTACAGCTTTAAATTCATCTAACTGCATGTTACCTGTATAAATTATGTCGTCAACATAAAGACACAATATCAAAATATTACCTTGATGATCATTCTTGATATACAAAGTGGGCTCATGGTAACTCCTTCTGAAACTAGTATTCAACAAATAATGGTCTATTCAGCTGTACCAAGCTCTTGGATCTTGTTTGAAGCAATACAATGCTTTCTTCAACCTGTAAACCTTATGTTCTTGATTTTTGATTTCAAAACCAGGTGGCCGATCAACAGACACTTCTTCGTTCAAAAAACCATTCGAAAAGTAGACTTTACTTCCGTTTGGTAAATCAACCACTTGTTTTGTGCTACAATAGGTAATAAAAATCGAACAATATCAATTCTTGCTACAGGTGCAAACGTTTCACCATAATGTATGTCAGGTTTCTGTGAAACGCCTTTGGCAACTAATCTTCCTTTGTGCTTATCAACTTCACCTCTCTCATTTAAATTTTTTTTATAGACCCATTTGACACTTATATAATTTTTATCATCACGTAGATTAACCAAATCCCATGTTTGATTTCTTTCAATAGCATCGATTTCATTTTTCATTAAATCTACCCATTCTTTGTCCTTTATAGCCTCTTCAAAACAAGTAGGTTGAAATGAAATAAATGAAAAATATACAATATCATCAACATTTTCTTGTTCATAAATATCACTTAAGTTTCTCATTTTAGGATTATTAGAATTAGACTCAAAATATGATGAAATGCTACTGCTTGATGAACTACTACAGGTTTTTTCTTGAACCTGTAATATTGGAGTGCTTGTTGTAGGTGCTTTATGTTTGTCAAACAGAATAAAAGGATTAGGACAATTATTGTTCTCTATTTCATTCCAAGACTTGTCTTCCAGAAATCTTACATCTCGACTTACAACAAACTTCTTAGTTATAGGATCAAACAATATGTATGCCTTATATTAATCACTATATTCTATAAAAATATACATTTCACTCCTACCATCAAGATTATTTCTTATTTTTTCTTGAACATGAGCGAAAGAAATACAACCATATACTTGAAAGTGTGAAACAATTACCTTTTGTCCACTCCATGCTTCTTCAGGTACAAAAATTTGAACACTGGAAGTTGGAAATCTATTCAAAATATATACCAAACATGCAACTACTTCAGCCCATAAATCTTTAGACAAATTTCATGTTTTAAGCAAACTTCAAGCCATATTCATAATTAATTTATTTTTTCTTTCTACGACTCCATTCTACCGTGGAGTATAACTGGTTGTCATTTGTTTTTTAATACCATGTTGTTTGCAAAAATCAATGAATTCATTAGGTTCATACTCACCTCCTTTATCAGACCTCATAACTTTGATAAACTTGCCTCTTTGTTTTTCAGCCTCAACTTTGAACTCCTTAAACTTGAAAAAAGTTTTAGATTTGTATTTGATCAAATGTACCCAATTTTTTATGCTAAAATCATCAATAAAAGTAAGAAAACATAGACTACCAGTAACTGATTTTTCTTGCATTGGACCACACAAATCTGTATGCACTAACTCTAGTTGTTCTTTGGCTCTATTAGAGGTTGAAGAAAAACTATCTCGCTTATGTTTACCCATTATGAAACTTGTACAGGAAGAGATATGATTAGACAAAGCAAGCAAAACTTTCACCATAGACTGACTTTGAAACAAAATCATACTTTTGATAGGTAAATGACCATATCGCAAATGCCACATGTCAAAGTCAATTGGCGTTGAAACATTATGTCCATAAAAATTCTCACTTTTCAATTGTAATTTATACAACCTATTTTTTGTCATAGGAATCTTTGCAACAAGAGACTTATGTTTATTAGTAATCATGAAAGTAGCGTTGTGAAAATTAAAATCATAACCATGTGCATCTAATTGACCAACACTCAACAAATTATGTTTGAAATTGGGTACATAATAAACATCATAGATATTTTTCTCAACATTTTGTTTGGTTAAGACAGGTATCACACCCTTTCCTAAAGCTTTAACCTGGTGATCATCACCCAAACAAATAGAGGAACTAAAATATGTATCAAGATGTGAAAAAAATCAGTATGACCAATCATATGATTACTACATTAATTTTATACCAACGAAACCTCTTTATTAGGTACTTGCACAGTCGCTTGGCATGCCAAAAGTAAAGCATCCGATGTTTCACATTCAGTATTTGTGACATTGGTTTTTTTTTTACTCAAAACATACTATAACTTTCGACATTCAGACTTATAATGGCCATATTTTTTGCAGTAGTGACATTGAATTTTTGATTTATCTATCCACTTACGACTATTATTGGTTTTAGACTGCTCTGAATGTGTTTGAATTACCTTTGATGTATCATCAGACTGAGACTGTCCTCTACCTCTTCCTCTCCTACCATGAAAACCTCTTCCTCTACCTCTATCCATATAAGATTTATATTTGAAATCACGCTCTAAATTACTGATATTTAAATTAATTCATGCTTCATGAGCCAACAAAGAACCAGTTAATTCTTCCACAGATAATTTTTTTAATTCTCTCGACTCAAAAATAGTAACGATCATGTCAAATTTTTAAGGCAAAAATTTAAGAATTTTTTCAACAATTCTTTGGTCTTCAAGTTCTTCACCATTCATCCAAAGCTAATTAACAACACCCATAACTTTAGTCATGAACTGATCAGCTGTTTCTAATTCAGTCAATTTAAGTGTTTCAAATTGTGTTCTGAGAGTTTGTAATTTACCATTTTTAATTTATCATTTCCTTGATAAGAGAACTTACGTATATCCCATATTGATTTAGAAGTCTTAGCAGAAATGATTTTAGGAAAAATAGAGTCATATAAGGAATTTAAAATGCATGAATTCACTCTACATTCTTTCTGTTTAAGTTCATCAAATTATTTTCTTTGAGCAGCACTCATTCTAGCAATTGTATTTGCGTCAGGTTTTGTGAACCCCAATTCTACTAATTCCCAACAACCTAAAATTTGTAAGCATGCTTTCATTTTAAGGCTCCAAAAACCATAAATTTTCCCACTAAATAGACGTGTGGGGATTGCAAAATTATTTGACGAAGCCATGTTGTAAATAGTAAAAAATCCGGTTAAAAGCTTCAAAATAAACACCTCTCTAAGAAATTTAAAACAAATAAGGAAATATATTTTCTCCTAAAATATTTATTTGTTGTACAAATTATGAGGCAAATTGAGAGCAAACACACTGCCAAATGAATTTCGCTGATTTTGATCAAAATATTCTGAAACTAAACCACAATCCTAAATATAAAATAAATAAATAAAATAACTCACTGAAACAAAATGGTGTTTTATTTGTGAATATCTTTGAGGATGCTAGTAAGAAGGAAGAGAAGGGACCATAGAGCTCTGTTCATGCCTCAATTCCGATGCGTTAAGAAAGTGGCAATTATAAAAACAAATTAGAACTTAGAAAATTGTGTAGGAATGTGGACATATTTCATTATATGGATATGAATTTAGATTGAATTCCATACATATGCATGTTTCTTGCAATGATGTGCTATGTTTGAACCAACCAACAAATTATGAAACGACTTCACACAGGCAAACACAACAGCGACATAGTGGGTTGAGTGCAGGTGGGTCACAACACCTTAACACAGGAACAATATCATCACACTAGAAACAATGACATCATCCATGGGTCAAATATCCAACAGTTCAAATACTCAGCATAATCTCCAATAGTTCAAACACCGCCGAACACAACACAGCACAACAGACTCCTCCCTCGATGGTTTGGCTTTGATACCATGAAAAAATGAGAAAAGGAGAAGGAAGAAAAAAATAGAGAACAAATTGTTGGAGAAACACACACACCATATAGATTTATTAATGTGAATTATTTATTCATGAAATCGGACGGTTATGGGAGAAACTCAATAAAAAATGATTACTAACTAATTCTAAACTAAATCCTTAATGGAGGAGGCACATTTGACACAAGGAAGCTTCTTGTTAAATGACTGACTCAATCAGTGAAATATACCCCTTTTTGTTTGTTGGTTGAAGAAAATGTATATAAAATTGTGAATATTGTACCAATCTATGTATATAAAACTCCATAGATTGTATGAATTTATTTAAATAATTTCTTTTGTATTTCATATGGGCATAGAAAACTTAGGATTCTGTTCCCCCAAGGCGGAGGGGTTTGTGAAAATATCAATTGCTTACCCTCATGTAAGAAATGTAAATAATTTTATAAAATAGATATGGGATGAGTTATGGAACATGGATTCAAGATATTGAGAAGGGTATTTTTTTGGTATTTGTAACTTCTATGATAGCTAAGGAGGCTTATATGTATGAATTTTAAATGCGATGGAGCATTCCATTAAGAGGAGGTTCGACAAGAGTGTAACTTCGTTGAGTAAGTAAACACTCTAGTAATCATTACGCAGGTGTTATTAAGTACATATTCAAGAGTCATGATCTATGTCACTGAATCAAGGATGAATGGTAATAGTCATCAACATGATTCTGATAGATAACCTAGTCTATTTCCCGGATTACGTAATCGTGATCTAGATTAAGCTGCTTAGAGCTGATTTAAGTTGCAACTAGTACCTCCAGCATTGTATTAATACCCTAAATGTGTAATTGAAGATCGGGTCATTGGGTTGGAATTAAAAGGAAAATAAATGGGGAGACATGAAACGACCCCACAGGTGAGGAAGGTTCTAAAAAGTTTGTCAAAAAACATAGGAGGAATCACCAAGGATGAGAGAAGAAAAGGAGGAAAAAATTTTGAGCAACAGAGGAGAGAAGGAAGCTATGGGGAAAAATCCTTGGAACAAAAAAATAAATTTAACTAGGAACGTATCAGAAAAAGTTAGGCTTAAAATTTTTCGAAGGAGTGGGAGAATCCATTGATAAGAGAGAGGAGAAAGAGAAAATTTTGGCTAGAAAGAATCCAGGAAGAAATCATTCCAGGTGGTGAAGAAATTGCATCTCGAGTCCCCAGTGGCAAGAGGGTGGAGATGGTGAGTCGAAGAAAATCACTAAGGGCTGGAATAATGGAATTATTCCTAGGAAAATTACCAAAATGTTTCCGGATGACTTATTTATTTTATGTTTGACGATGTTGTGGTTCTATATTCCCCAAGTTGGTTTGAACCACAATGTTGAGTTTTCAAGGGTGGAGACAGTAAGTCTCTCGATTCCATGTGCATTGTGTGCTTGCAACTCAGTTATAGGGTGGAGGATGAAGGATATGTAGAGCCCCTAGAGAAACTCAAGGTTGTGCTTCATCCCTTAAGAAAAAGAGCCCCTCGTCTCTGGAATCTCGTAAGGGGGTGATAGCTGCAAGTGAGAACTAGTTGTAGCTATCTATGGTTATGTGGAGAGTCATAGTCCAAAACTTACTTTCCTAAAAACTCAATGGATTAATGTTTCTCACGTATTTTATATGCTAATGAATTGTGTGTTACATATTGGTTTGAAATGGTGCAGATGTACATGACACATGACAGTATGATGATTGCGTGCAGGATAGACTCATGTAATGTGTTGATGTTAAAGGGACTAGGATAGCGTGTAATAATATTGATGAATCTATAGTAATATTTATCATGATAAATCTTATTTATTTCAATATGGTGTCTAATTTTATTTAAAGCTTTCATTAGAATTTTTTTGTTACAACGTAGTAATATTGAATATTCCCTTCTGGTTTATCCTTATTAACCAATTGTCTATTTATGACGGTGTTCTTCAATCCTTGAGTGATGTATGACCTGGTGTGGTGTTTGCATATCTATTCTATCAAGGGATCAGTCTAATAGATCTATATTCTGTGTTGTGTAAGGAACAACCTCATGGGATTAAATGAATTCAATTTATATTCTTGCACTTCACACAGGGTGTATCACTACTATGTATGCATTGATGTTGAATCATAAATTGTTTTATCATTGTCGGTTATTCCTGTAACTCTCTCTCTCTCTTCACACACAGATATATATATATATAACCATATTTGTGTTTTTAGTATGCATGGGGTAGCACTGTGGTTTGTGGTATGAGCATGAGAGGCTATTTAGGAGTCTTCAAGTATGTAGAAATGGTAATTTACAACCTTGTCTGCAACACATGCATGTAATTCCCATCCACATGAATGAAAATTTTGTATGCTTTTGTTATTTTTAGTTATGTATTGGTACTTATGGTGCCTTCCTATAATAAAAATTAATAGGAGAATTCCTTGTTTCTTTGAGGAATGTTAATATATTTACGACATTTTTGGATTCATATGCTTTCTAGTTTCGTTTATGATATTGGGATCTTCAGACTGATATCAACCTATTCCTCATAGTTACAAACAACCCAAGGACCCACACGTCTCGTAAAGGATAAATGGACAACTCTCTATTCGGTGCCTTGTATTCCATCTAACAAGAATCCAAAAATGGTATTCTCAATGTAAGCTTAGGAGTGATAACACATGTGCGTACCTCAGAAAATCCCAAGGTCTAGAATCAATCCTTAATGTAGGTTTAAATCCTTATATAACCATCTTTGTCTCGACTATATATATGGAAATTAATTCATAGCAGAGTTTCCTTTATCCTCTCACAACCCAAATCCACTGAGTTGCAGAGTAAATCAATGCATGGGATAATTATTAGATATATAGGCAAGAGGAAGCCCTAGAGGACATGTCATGGAGGCCATGTCCGTGCGATCTCACAAGTTTTGCATGAGAGGAATGCTTTCTCTTATGAGGACCAAGCTAATGTTGCGGGATTGGTAGTGTGGAGTAGGTCAGGATGGCGTGGAGGCTATGTATTGGTCAGTGGTAGAGCCCATTACATGTAATTCTAGCATGATAATTCCTGAATATTTCAAAGGTTATGCGTTCAATGGGAAACAGGATGACGTAAATCTGAGTTGCGATGACAGTCACACAAGCTCAACAACTTAGTATTTGGTGGAGGGTGGACCCATCTGATAGGTCAACTAGGAAGCCTGACCATAGAGACTTTCAAAATGGAAAAAATAGAAAAGGGTCACGGTGACAGACCTCAATAACAAGAACTTTTATGACAAGGAATGTGTTTCCAAATAACACATATATATTTACATATATTATACATATGGTTAAATTGATAGGTTAGGCACATTGTATGTTTACATTCAAAGGAGGGACCCAAATCATGAATAGGTTTGGAACCAATACGACCATGTCAAAGTGACAGTGAAGGGATGTCTCAACTTCCACATGGTTTCCATATGGAAGAAGGAGGATGAGACAAAAAAAAAAACGTTGAGGAGATGTAACTACTAATCCCTAGATAAAATTGGGGTGACATTTTACATCATAGGAACCATCTCACCAAGACGAGTACAATGGTGAAACCTATTTCGAGCTCCTAAGAAAAAATATGTATCCCATATCTCTAAGTGTACAAGGGAGGTAGGATTAGTAAGTGAACACATTTTTTCAAGGTTAAAGTGGGGTGTTTACAGGTAGTATCAGAGAATCCAAGTTAAACAATTAGAATTGATGGGCTCTATAATGATAAAATAACCACAAGCTTCTACAAAGTGGTTTCATGTTGATAACTATAAAATTAACAATAAAAAATTTTAGGTGTTAAAATTCCATTTATGTATATTTGACTCACAAAGTTGCTCTGTGATATGCTTATATAGTGTTGACCAAAAGTTGACATGTTTCTTTGTGACTGATGAGCTAATGGTTGCGCTGAAAAATGTATATTTTGTGGACTATTTAGGCCTATATATAAAAAATGGTTGATTTAATAACATTAGTGTATTGATAACGATTTGTTATTTCAGCCAAATGTTTCCATTACAATTATGTAAAGAAGGATCATGGACATTAATTATTGTAATTTACTTATATGATTATGTCTCTAACAACTATGTGTGAATGACAACAGAGAACATAAGATTAATATCACCCAAAATTTCAAAGGGTGATACACCATAAATCCTGATGACCAATAAATGATTAGTAGGATGGTAGAATATAGATTTAACAACACACTTCAAAGGCATGAGGAAGTAAGGAAAATTTAATAAGAAATATTAGTTATCCAAGGCGGATGGAGAAACTCCCCTATTTGGATGGATAGCTCGAGGAGCCTAAGGGATGAGGTCAAAATTTTGGAGGAAGACAATGAAATGTTGGTAAGAGCTTAGGAGAAGAAAGCTTAAATAAATGTAGTCATCCTGCAAAGCCTCTCCCACTTACAAAGAGAGAAGCAAAATGAGTTGTGAACTATTCATAGAGGCAAGAGAAGCCTTTAGGAATAAAAAAGATAAAACATATGGAGGAGATGGTAGTGGGTATAGGAAGAGGAAAAGGTGGGAAATGTATTCTACCGTGAATAAAAATGTACCATTAAGTACTCCAGGAGGGATAACTAGCACCTATGTTACACACTCTCGTAGATATTCTAGCTCTAGTACATGGATGCACCTTCATTACTCTCATCATCATCATCATCATCATAGAAGGAGAGAAAAGTATTATATTCCCGAGGAATTTAAGAAATCCAAGTCACCCACATTTCATGGAGAAATCAAGATGCGTGAAGATGTAGAAGCTTGGTTGTTGGTTATGAAAAAAGTCTTCAAAATCCATGATTATTATGAAAAAGTAAAGGTAATATGACCACCAATAGGTTGAAGGGAAAAGAAAAAATATGGTGGGAAGATATGAATAAATTCAGAGGTATCACTGAAGAGGAGTTGACCTGGTGTGAATTTGATAATCTCTTCAAAAATTAGTATTTATCCGAGCGGTATTACTACAACAAAGAAAAATAATTCTATGAGCTCAAGACATGATAAATGATGGAAGATGAATATGTCACTAAGTTCTTGGAACTAATGACATATGTGCCATATTTTAAATATGAGAAGGAGAATATTCAAAGGTTCATCAGTGGGTTTCCTATCACATTCAAATACCAGATTGAATTCCTGGAACATTGAACAATGCATTATTCCATTAAGAAATTGAAACACTGCTATAAGAAGGAAAAGTGTAGGTTTTGTATTAAAAGTGATTGGAAAGAAAAGATAAATGCTAGAAATAAAAATAAATGGCCTAAGAAAATCATGGAAAGGAAGGAAGCAAAACACCTAGATAAGGCAAGTTGATTTAGCAAGAATTTAGCCCAGCTACTAAAGGCCATGTGCATCAACTAGAAATAGATCAACATAGAGACGATATAGAGGATAAATTAAAATGTTGAACCTATGGTGAGAAGCACTAGAAAATATATTTCCCACACCAAACAAATGTAGGGCCAAAGATATAAAATTCCTAGGAATATCATGCAGTGGGAGATTTAGCATAGATCTTACCAATAATTTCTGCGATCGTGGACAATGACATGAAAGACGATCCAACATCCACCATTGATATGGAAGGTAGTTTGTGTAATAAATTCATTTCCTTTTTAATTGACCCTGGTTCTAATTATAGCTATGTCCTCCCTGAGCTTGTGAAAACATGCAAATTAGCAAAATAATTGCACATATAGCCTTGGTTCGCTTACTTGGTGACAATAACAAAGAGAAAAATTACTCATTCAGGAAAATCATGTGCATTTCAACGCAATGAAATTCTCACAAAAAAAAAATTAAATTTGTTGTCATTTGGTGTGTATAACATGCTATTGGGTATGGATTGGATGTATATACATAGAACTAAGGATGAGTATTTCGAAAAAGAAAAATTAATGCCTGGATGATGTTGGGGAAAGAAAAATATTACAGGGAAAGGGAAAGACAATTTCAATTAGACTAATCACAATAATGCAGGCTAAATGAATTTCTTAGAAGCATTGTACATTATTTGTTCTGCAAATATCTAACGATAAGGGATCTAGTGATAATGTTGGGCAAGAAAAAATTGAAATATTGAAGAAATATTTGATGTTGTAGAAATATGAGGATGTTTTTCCTATAGACATACCATGTTTACTTGCTCATAGGGAAGTCAATTTATCTATTGAATTGGTGCATGAAGAAGGACCCACATCCAAAGCACCATATCCGATGAGTACGTTAGAGCAGACAATACTTGTGACCTGGCTGAAGCCTCAACACTTTCAGAGCATCTGGAATGACCATTCCCTTCTTCCAGTCATATGGTGGGGGAACCCCTTCAAAAATCCCTTAGCCTAGAAAGTGTTGTAGCACCACGCTTGCTTTTGTGTGGAATCATTCCTCTAATTGTCCAGTAGTCAAATCCTTCTCTTACTTTATTGTCATTTGCCCATACCTAAGCAATGAGAGCACAAGAACACCTATTTCTATAAAATCACCTATAACTTCTCTTAATTTATTTTCATTTTCCCATAACTAACCAATGAGAACATAAGAAAACCTATTTATATAAAAGCACCTATAATACTTTTGTGGGTTTCACTAATATCCCTTCAGTTACTGTGTGCACAGTAGCCTAGATCCTAAAGTGATTCCCGTACAATGATAATCCACTAGGTGTATTTGTTCTTAAAAAACTATGCATGGATAGATGTCCCATTTATGGCCAAGTTCCACCAAACTGGTTCCCCCTACCTACATAGTAACTACATTACATTTATTTCATGAAAAGACTACCCTACAACCCACCAAATTTCTATCATATCCTTGTCGTCAACAACAATTTGTTGTTCAAGATTAAGCTAAGTTGGAACAAACTTAGCTCTAGAGCTTAGGATATTTTTCCACCTCTAATGTTTATAAACCAATAGATATAAAATTTCTAAAGCATTTGGGAGCCCTTTAAGTATCACCTTTCCTATATTGACTCCATCTTAAAAATCATGGAAAATGTCCATAGATGAGTTATCCTTACTAAACCAAAAAATTTCATTGAAAATAATCATTCATACCATAACATTACAACTTCCCTTTTAACCACATAAAACTTATTTTTAAGTTACCATAATTCATCTTTAATATCACGTAATTAGATTAAAAATTCAAACAAAATCTCTAGTTTATGAAATAAAAATTCAACAATTTTATATAATTAATAATTTAAATAAATGTCTTAGATCTAACCTCATTAATAATTATTTATAATAAAAAATACACTTATTTATCCAAACCCCTTATTAACCCCCAAAAAAACTCACACATATTATTTAATGAAATTTGAATGGTCATAAATTTTATGATGAAATTGATAATTATAATAATCCAAAAACAAAATCTCATAAACTTTATTCTGTTCTACGGCAATCACAAACTTATTTTATTGTATAAATATCATTTTTCCTTCTCTTCGGAAATGTATAAGGTCTTTTTGGCTTAGTGCATGTATAAAATCTCATATAAAACCATTTTTTCAAGTCACCATTGGCCGAGATGTGAAACACATCAAAGGTTTTGTTTTGGCAAGTATTACGCGTATTTCATTTCACAATGTTAAAAAATTTCGAATACCAAAACTTTTAATTTCCCTCGCTCATTTCCCTCTGTTTTCCCTCGGGTTGCATGGTTTTTCCAGCGAAGGAGGGAGGATGCGGCCATACTCTCACCAGTTTTGAGGGCTGCATGGTTTGTCCAGGGAAAGAAGGAGGATGCGGCCATACTGTCACGGGTTTTGAGGGTTGCATGGTTTTTCCAGAGAAGAAGGGAGGATGTGGCCCTGAACCAACTAAACTCACTTATCAGTGTGCGCAGAAAGAAAGAGCGCAAAAGGAAGGCTAAGAGCTATGGATCTGCAAAAGCAATGTATGGAAGGCTAAGAACTACGAATGTATGGTGCTTGACAGGGACGCTGAAATGGGTAATGTACAACAATAAAATCATATTTTTCTAACTTCTTTGAATATATAAAGGAAATATGATAGAAAGTAGTTTCTACAGTAGAAACAATTCCAAAAATTGCTTGGTATCCAAGGTGTAAAGACCTTGAACCTTGAACCAGACCAGAAAGATTTGCGAGGAATTGATGATATTTATTTTATCAAAAACAATATAATTTACCTATTTTTTCTCTATTATTTTGTTCACAAATAATAACCTTTACATCTTGCCAGGCTGTTTCGACAGTACAAGAAACCAATACCGATGCGGAAGTTGTAAGACCCGCAACATGGAAATAACCATCGTTGAAAATACATTTGGCTTGCTCTTAGCATTTGGATGACAGGATCTTCCATGTACCCAGACCACAATAGGGGACCATGGATGACAACAACTTTACCCTAAAGCCAAATATCCACAAATTGACTGACAAAACTTTACAGTACAATGTACACCTCTATCTAGGAATAAATTTGATATTCTCCCTGCTCGACCCCAAGGTGCCCAGGGCTCTTTTCTTTTTCTTTTGGTAATAAATTTGATATCCTCCCTGCTCGTCTCCAAGGTACCCACGGCTCTTTTCTTTTGCTTTTGGTACCAACTGCAATCAGTTATTATTATTATTGTTATTATTATGCATGCCAGGAGGAATGAGGATCTCTTCTCTGCACAATGAGGATCTCTTCTCTGCTGTGCGGCATGGATAAAACTGAAGAAATTGTAATTGAAAACAAATAGAATATAGACCGTCGGCAACTGCCTTCCCTTTCTCCCTGTAATTCACATAATGTCCGACATGAACAAAAATTCAGATAGGAGTTACAGAATGACAAACTTCCCGGTATTTTCAGAGGGAAAAAAATAGGAGAAAAGCATATGGATGTTGAATACCCATAACATAACACTGTGGCACTCTACATAATTGAAATCAAAATGATTGGTTCCTAGATACAATACCTTAGAAAGCACATATACCGAATAGAAATCCGCTTCCTCTGAATTGGTCTCAATTAAGTCATTGTTCCTTCTTTGTTTCCGATTGTGAAGTAAGGTGAGTGCACAACCCATATCCCATCCACCACAATCACACCTGCCACCGAGTCTCCACCTCTCAATCATAGGTGAAGATCCACTTGATTTAATTTTGGGCAAACCATGTATGTCTGTTGGCACTAGAGCCGTTATACTTGTCTTGCATTGTCTTTTAAAATTTAAGTGACAGCTTCCAAGTCCTTCACCCGGAGACTGGAGACTAGTCATCAAAAGCACATCCTGCTGAACTTGGGGTAGGGCTCATTGCGGAATTATTGCTACATTCTAACTTGCAAGATTTATCTGGATCATGTGAATGTATCAACTTTGAATTATGAAGGCTTTTGTCTAGAAAATTCTGTCCCCATCCCCCTGGATTCTATGAAATAGTGTCATTGTCAGTTCCACTGGTCACTGTAGCTGTTAATTCCAGATGAGGAGAAAATGGCTGGGAGCCTGGGATAGACAAAGTTCGGCATCTGAGTCTTGAGATACCCCACTACCCCAGTTCTCCACACAAACTGCATTTCCTTCTATAGATCCAGACATCAAGACTGGATTGAAAGAATTCACTGTATCTTTGTTGTGAAGGATGATTCAACCGTAAGTCCGACGTCAGGTTCTTGATGGCTTTTTTAGTTGAGGTGGCATAGCTTTGGACAAAACTAGTATTGTCAGCAATTGTACTAGAGAATGTTATTGATGTAGAGCATGAATCACCACAGTTGCCGTTTGGAATCCAAAACAAGAATGCTATTCTGTTGAACATGTTTGTCTTGCAGGTCTCTCTTTGATATGTTCAATGTATACACCAAATAGAAAAAATTCAGTTTCCACGGTAATTTCTAAGCTACCAAAACTGTTAATCTTAGGGCATAATGAACTGGTGACTCTCATGTGTCCCACAAGATCAACAAGCGCTTGTCTTTTGAGGCTACCCATTTATTCTTGTTTTTTATCAAAAGATTCAAAATTGTCTTATCATCAGGACCAGAATGAAATGTGTACAACCAGTCAAAGCCTTCTCTGCCACAGTTTTTGACTTTCCACTTTTTGGCTACAAAATCATTTTCAGACTCCTTCAAAGAAAAGCTATAATATGGAAATCCATCCTTGAACGAACAATGAAGAAGACCCTCTGAAATCAAAGGATGAGTAGGTGAAGCTGATGCACTTAGATGACTACGCTCTGTCTCTGGTGTAGCAATAGGATATGGTTCATGTTTTCAGGTAGTAGAATTTCCACTTCCTTTTGAGATTTCCGAGAGCAGCTTTCTGAAGACCCCATTTTCTAAATCCCTATTCAACGAATTTTTGCAGGGCATTAATTCCTTATTTAATTTTGTTTACCTCAGATGAACGTATCCAGGAGATGACCATAGATGATGGTTTTTTTGAACTAATTTCATGCTGGCTCTTTCTGGGCTCCAAACACTAGTATTTTCATCTAAATAATGCAAATCAGGCACTTCCAAAGATCCATGAGAGCAGCTTCCCGCCAGATATGTTTCAGTATGTTTTACTGTAGGGTTTAACCACCCTACAGGGCTAACTTTCATGCTCCCGGAAACTTTGCAACCATAATATGCAAAGGAATATTCTCTAGTTTCTATTGGATGATATGGGCAGCTACTGAAACTGAGGCTCTTAGTTTTTATATTCACACAGTTTCTCGGTGCATGCATTGAACTTCCTTTTATGTTTGGTTTTTAACATGCAACTGGATAGTAGATGCCACTGATTTAACTGGTACATTAGCATGCCTTTTAATACATTAAGGATCAATCCATGAGGTTGATATTGGTTGTATGAATTGGTTTGAGGATGTGCCTGAAATATTTCTTTGTCATCGTGACTTGAAATATCTGTAAATATAGCCTATTTCTGTAAATGCGCGGCTGGAAAATATGACTTGCACATATGGTTGGGACTAAAATTGGAAGAATCTGTTGAACCCAGAGAAGATTAAATGGAAAATGATGGCTCATTATCCCTCCTAGAAAGAGAGCTAGCTTCACTCCTACGGGAGAAAGTTGACTAGGAGTGAAAGGTCATGGAACCTTCTACATCTCCTTCACTGGTACACCACATAGGAAAATTAGATCAGTCCTCTTCTCCAAAATTCACATCACTTTCCTGAAATGTCTCTCCTGTTTCCATGCTTTTAGGAGAATGATATGACTTTGAATCTAATTTTGTAGTGTCTTCTAACTCTTGTCCCTTCTCTATTGTGCTACCTTGACAATTTTCAGAAGATTCTTCACCCATTATATTCTCAGCCACTTTTGGCAGGTTTTGTTTGACATGCACTACAGGTTTCACTTCACATTTTATTGCTTCCATATCCTTGTCCTCTTTAACATTGTTCCAGCTCCTTGACATCACTTTGTCTTGAAGTTCTTTGAAGTAAATTGATAAGTGGAAACCTTTATAACTTCTGAAACATCTTCACCATGCACTTTCTGGGCAGAAATGTTAGGACGTTTTTTTTTCAATGGCATATTACCACAAGAACATGCTTGAGATGAGAGATACCCACATTACATCCGGAAGAGATACCCAGATTACGTCCAGAAAATATACAAATTGGTGGTTCTTTTAGTGACCTATCCCTAGCCAGATTCTCAACAATAGCTTTCACCTTTTTCTCAGGAAGAATAATTTGAGAGGCTTCCATCTTTATACGAAACCCTCCTCTTTCTTTTTCATGAATAGAAGATTTTGATATCATTGGGCATGGACTATTTGTTGCAACAAGTCCCATCATAAGTCGTCAAAATGGTCATAGATTTTGTTCAATAGCACAATGCCTGACCTGAAAAACATAAACCCCGTTTGTTAATAACATCTGGAGCTTTAAAAAACACATTTTCATCACAAGGAAGCAACATATAAACCCTCAAAAATTGAAAATATCCATGTTTACAAGTAGTGCAAAGACTGAAATGCAAGGAATAAGTTGAAATTCAGTACAATCATTCTTGATAGCATTTTTATCGACCAATGAACTATAATGTTGTGATAGATGACTTTAATAAGCATGGAGTAAACTTGCACAAGGACAACTAACAAGCAAGAGAACCAACCATTCAGAGCACAGACAATTACAACTATGACATGAGCTTTGCATGAATCTGCACTATGAGAACACAATGTCTTAAGAGCACTTTTTTGCAATTCAAATTATATGATAGGAATAAGAGAAATGTACAAGATTGAAAAATATAAGCTCTCACCATTACATTTTGTTGCTTCCATATCCTTGCCCTTTTTAATATTGTTCTAGCTCCTTGACATCATTTTGTCTTGATGTTCTTTGAAGTACATTGATAAGAAGAAACCTTTATCACTTCCGAAACATCTTCACCGTGCACTTTCTGGGCAGAAATTTTAGGACGTGTTATTTTCAATGGAATATTACCACAAGAACACTTGATATGAGAGATATCCATATTATGTCCTAAAAAGACACAAATTGGTGGTTCTTTTAGTGACCTATCCCTAGTCAGTTTCTCTACAATAACTTTCACCTTTTTCTCAGGAAGACTAATGTGAGAGGCTTCCATATTTATATGAAACCCTCCTCTTTCTTTTTGATGAATAGAATATTTTGACATCATTGGGTATGGTCTATTTGTTGCAACAAGTCCCATCATAAGTCGTCAAAATGGTCATAGATCTTGGGTATACTATGCCCACATGATGGATTTTGTTCAATAACACAACGTATGGCCTGCACAACATAAACCTCGTTTGTTAATAACATCTGGAGCATTAAAAAACACATTTTACTTCAAAATGAACTAACATATAAACCCTCAAAATTGAAAATATCCGTGTTTACAAGTAGTGGAAAGGGTGAACTGTAAGGGAATAAGTTGAAAGTCAGTCCAATCATTCTTGGGAGGGCCTTCATAATAGCATTTTCATCGACCAATGAACTATAATACTGTGATAGATGACTTAAATAAGGATGGAGTAAACTTGAATGAGGACAACTGACAATTAGGAGAGCCAACCATTCAGAGCACAGACAATTACAACAATGACATGAGTTTTGCATGAATCTGCACAATGAAAACACAATGTCTTAAGAGCACTTTTTTGCAATCCAAGTTATATGGTAGGAATAAAATAAATGTACAAGATTGAAAAATAGTAAATACAAGCTCTCGCCAGTACATTATGCTGCTTCCATATCCTTTTCCTCTTTAACATTGTTCCAAGTTCCAACTCCTTGACATCATTTTGTCTTGAAGTTCTTTGAAGTACATTGATAAGAAGAAGAACCCATATCACTTCCGAAACATCTTCACCATGCACTTTTTGGGCAGCAGTGTTAGGACATCTTATTTTCAATGGCATATTACCACAAGAATGCTTGAGATGAGAGATACCCAGATTACGTCCTGAAAAGATACAAATTGTGGTTTTTTTAGTGACCTATCCCTAGCCAGTCTCTCAAAAATAGCTTTCACCTTTTTCTCAGGAAGACTAATTTGAGAGGCTTCCATCTTTATATGAAACCCTCTTTTTTTTGCATGAATAGAATATTTTGATATCATTGAGCATGGACTATTTGTTGCAACAAGTCCCATCATAAGTCATCAAAATGGTCATAGATTTTGTTCAATAGCACAATGCTTGATCTGCAAAACATAAACCCCGTTTCATTAGGGGAATTTTGAGGTCTAAAATGGGCCTCCTAAGGAAAATGTACAATCAAAATTCACTTTATGAGAAAAAATTTATCATATGCAGAAAACTAAGAAGGGGAAATTTGATGTCGTGATGGCTCTCTCCTTTTGTTTTTTCATTTACAATTTATGCTTGAAATTGCTCTAATTTTGAAGATCTTCAACCCATTTAGGCGTGTCCTTCCAAAAATATCGATATGCACAAATTCTACATTAGTTAGTGGCTTTAAAAAGAATCAACATCCAACAATAGGAGGTCGAGGGTATATTTTGGCAATGGTTTTGTCTCCCGGGAGAGAGACCAGACAGCTTAATGAAAATTTGTTGGATTAGTTCTCTGCCATTATGTGAGACTGTGTTGTAAGTAACGTATCACCTACATCATTTCATACTTTCATAAGTAACGTAGTATCACCTATTGCCTCAGTAGCTCTAAGAAACCTGATCAATTTTAGGCCACCTATCTTGCATGAGAGTCTTATCTTATCACTCTTTGAAAAGGGCTTCATCTATAGCAACAGGATCCATATATTAAAGGCATGGAAGACTGTCACAGGAGCATCAACATTTTGGAATCAAACGGAAGAGAATTGACAAAAAGATAAGGGAAGATAAGGGTCATATGAGTGGCATACATATTCAATAATTAGTGGCACATTATATGAGTACTGTCATGTTTCATTTTTTTATATTACTATGTGACTTTATAATAAGTTCTCTCAGTTATGAGATCTTCAAAACCTTTACCAATTGTGAAATCATTTTTCTTTAACCCAAAAATTATGAAAGTCTAATTCAAATATAGAATTGAAGAGATGACATTACAATGGATTCTTTCACACAAACATTAAGCTCCCGTAGTGAGGAAGCACACAAAACTAAGAGATGAAATTTTTCACAATTAGACTATATCTTATTGTATATTATAAATTATATTATACATTTGTTGAATCTGACACATGATACACTTATTTGGGATTTCCTGGTCATGGCCTCGTAATTTTTCTTTTCTGCTACTCATTTCATTAAAAGTTAAATATGAGGTGTGATTGAATTTTATTTTCCACTGCAAGTTTTATTTGTCTAGTAAAAAAACTTAGGTTATAAGAATTCATTAGCATTTTCATTTTATTGAAGAATTTTTCTTTTTTCTACCTATTTCATTGAAAGTGAAAGTTCAATATGAGGTGCAGTTGAATTTTATTTTCCATTTCAAGTTTCAATTGTCTTGTAAAAAAATTTGGTTAAAATAATTTGATAACATTTTATTTTATTATGTAACTTTATAATAAGTTCTCTTAGTTATGAAATATTCAAAACCGTGAGGCGGCCAACCTGTGGTTGCTGTTAAATCTTTACAGCCTTTCATTCAAATATCTGTTGGTGGGTTACTGCTTTAACGAAGTACAAATTTGCAATAAAACCTTATTACTGAAATATATATATACACGTTTCATTTTTTTTTTTAAATATTTTTAGCCTTGCGTCGAAAGACTGACGTTTCATAAGCGTCAGAAGACTGACACTCTAAACGTCGGAAGAGCGATGATTATTTTTTAAAATATTTTTTTACTGTTTCGTCGGAAGAGCGACGTTTCCTAAGTATCGGAAGAGTAATGTTTCCTAAGCATCGGAAGATTGACGCTTTCAACGTCGGAAGAGTGACATCTCTTTTTTTAAATATTTTTATTGTTTTGTTGGAAAAGCGACATCTCATAAATGTCGGAAGTGCGACGCCTTAAATGACGGAAGAAGAAACGTCAAAATTGCAACAGTTGTGTGGAAAAATGATAAATGTCATAAGATCGATGCTTTAGACATCGGAAGAGGTAGTGTCGGAATTCTGACGAATGTTGGAAGACCGATGCTTTGGAGAACGTTAAAAGACCGACGCTTTAGAGAACGTCGGAAGACTGACGGATTGGAAAACGTTGGAAGAGCAATGGTTTGGAAAATGTCGGAAGAGAGACATTTGTTTGGAAACGTCGGAAAAAGTGTCACTCTTCCAACACTTTATTAAAGTGTCAGAATTGCGAAGTATTGGATAACCACATTTTTCTCGGCCTCAAACTATGACTCTTGCGATGCCTATGTGTCGGAATAGTGACAAAGTGGCCGTCGAAAATTGGGGCACACAAAATCCCTTGACATGTGAACTCTTGCATTGAGGGAGTGGATATGTAGGTGTGGGAGTCCTTAAGGTGACACATTACCTTGGATATGCATTTTCCTTAAGGAAACACATGACCTAGGAGATGCATTGGAGCTTAGGACCTTTGGAGGATTGTTGGACCTTGGGGAGTAGTGATCATGCCATGGAGGGCTTGCTTATTAATCATTGTCACCTTTGATGCTGACACATGTAACGTAAATTATAGTGCTTCACATGGGTGGACCTACTTGTGTCTTCCAAGTTTTCTTCCAGTGGACTAGGTCCACTAAAGCCCCTTTACCTCTCATATAAAAAGAGGAAGGAGTGAGTTGTTATTATAGTCGATCATGCACTTGTGCATATTCCTTTCAAGCTTGGGTTAGGGATGTAAGAGCAGTGCTTCTCTCTCTCTCTCTCGGTGACAATATATCTGAGTTGATGTGTATGTTGGTGACAATATATCTAAGTTTTGCTTTGCTCTATCTTCCTTACAAGGATTCCTTGAAAGATAAACAAATTGGTGAACATAAATAACTAATTTGAACTGTAGCAAAAAATATGATATGAATATGCTATGAATTGAGGTTCTAATACCAATGATGTGAGCCAACCCGGAATTCTGCTATTATAACTGAAATTTGAAATCCAAAAATTCCGGAACTAGATCTGAAATATAAAAAATAAAGCAGACCAAAAAACCAAACAGCTACAAGTCGAGCGGTAGTCATGAAACTACGTAAGTCCTCCACTCAAATCTTGTATCTTTATCTGCATATGTTTTAGAGAGAAACCATCATTGTTTTTCTCCAGGGAATTTATTGGCTCAAAAACCTGTAAATGTTTACAGTCAAGCTCAACAATAGTGAAACAAGCCATTCTCCACAAACATTTTTTGTTGTTTGGGACTAGGTGCTCTTTTATGAAACAAATCTAATAGTGTTTTCAATAACATTGTCAGATTATAGCTACTGAAACTATGTGGCTATAGTCACGTTTCATGATAGTTTCCTACTTTCTTTAAGTAATAGCCACTTGTTTAGGAAACAACTGGGTGGACAAAAGTTAATGGAATTCTTTCTAGTTGCTCCAATTTGCTTGATGATAGGAAAGAGAAATGAAGCTTGGAAAGAACTTTAGAAGAGTTCCTTGACTAAATGGAGTTGTTGACCAATGCACATAGTGGATCAACACGTTGCAGCAGAAAAATCCAGAAGATTCCCTACAAATAGTGCACATAGTGGGTCATCATGTTGGATAAAATATAAATATTCTTGAAATAATAATAGCATGAATTTTACATTAATGGACTTGGACATTAGAGGTGGTTTACCGTTTGGTACTAGAACTTTTTTGGTTGTTTGAAAGACATTCTTCCTCGAAGTGTTGGATTAGTATGGAGCTTGGTGACTTCATGTTGTTGATGCATGAAGGGAGTTTTTGTGCTTGGAGTAGAGTTGGGTATTTCACCATGACAAAAACATCCCAAAATCAACATGAGCACACAAAATCCCTTGACATGTGAATTCTTGAGTTGAGGGAGTGGATATGTAGGTGTGGGAGTCCTTAAAGTGATACATTACCTTGGATATGCATTGTCCTTAAGGAGACACATGACTGAGGAGATGCATTGGAGCTTAGGACCTTTGGAGGATTGTTGGCCTTGGGGAGTAGTGTTTATGCCATGGAGGGCTTGCTTGTTAATCAGTGTCACCTTTGATGCTGACACATGTCATGTAGAGTAGAGTGCTTCACATGGGTGGACCTAAATGTGTCTTTAAAGTTTGCTTGTAGTGGACTAGGTCCACTTGTTATTGTAAAGCCCCTTTACCTCTCATATAAATAGAGGAAGGAGTGAGTTGTTATTATAGTCGTCATGCACTTGTGCATATTCCTTTTCATACTTGTGCATATTTGTTGTGTGATACTTGAATTTCTTAAATCTTGATTGCTATTTCGTTATCTATATCAATATATAAGAACAGGTTCATGGATTGTTCATATTTCTCAAACTGTGGAGTTGTTCCTTTCCTGTTGCATGTTCTTTTATATTTTTATGCTGTGATTCAAATTTCTAGTTGTGCTTTCCAGTTATTCTCCTACATAGTACATGCTTTGATAGATTATATCAAAAGTCTTGCCAATACGATAACATTGATTGTTGTATGCGGACATTTTTGTTCAGGATGGTCCATTACAGAATCAAGATGAGGAGTTGGATCATGCAATTGCACTTTCCCTTTCTGAAGAACTAACCAAACTAGATGGTATATGATGGAAATTTCATTTTTTTACAGTTTCTTTTAGTTTAATTATATCATTTAGCTCGATGCTTTTCATATATTCAACTAAACTTCTATTGCTTAACAAGACTTTGTCATTTCCATGTCTTAGTGAAACTGTTTATGGTTTGATACTCATACAACCTTTATCAAGTTACATGCACCCTCATTAGAAAAAACAAGAGAATTTTTCTCACCATGACTATCTTTTTTTGTCATTGTTGACTTAAGAAAGTCTTTTAGCTAAGAAACTAGTTTCAAGGTTATGGCATAAATTTTCATATAAATTGAACAAAATTTATATCCAAAATGTTAACTTGTAAACTACTTAACTGGTTTTAGGCTTTCCATTTAAAATCTACTTCAGTTTGAACTTTGAACGAGTTGTTCCATAGACTTGAATATTAAGATATTTTGGTGTAAGGATTAAAAATTAGCCCATAAGGCCTCTCATTTATTCATTTATTTTATCTGAATATAACATTTACTATTAAATTAGAACCACTTGGCACAAATACGGCATAGATCAAGATCATACTTTGAAGAGTGTTGTAGAATAAAAATAGGAGCAAGGACATTGAATTCTTTCAGTTTTCCTGGTTCTTATTCCTTTGGTGTATCTTTCCACCTTTAGGGGCAATTGCTAGTTTAAAGTATAATTCTTTAAAGGGTGGTAGCTCAATGGAAGAGCACCTGCTTGTAAAGCAGGAGGTTGGTGGTTCGATTCCATCGTGCCCTGATATTCATAGGGAATGACGAAGATCAGTTTTTGGTGACGAATGCTTTTTTGACCATCACCAATGAGCTTATGGTGACATTTTTCGACTCTCATCAAAATATGAATGGTGACAGTCAACGAATGCCACCATATATACGCATCAATAATGATGACCATTAAAGGTCTGTCACTATAAATTGTTGGTGTTGATATGAAATGATGAGGGTCTCTGTTTGTCATTATAGTCATTATTCATGACGGACCTTGATGTCACCAATGAGTTTATGGTGATAGTCAATGAACGTCGCCATATATATGCACCAATAGTGACAGCCATGAAAGGTCCATCACAAAAAATCGTTGTTGTTCATATGAAATGGTGACGGTCACTATCCGTCATTATAATCAATATTTGTGACGGACCTTGAATTTCACCACAACACATACTTTCGGCGACGCCACCTTTGGTGACACTCAGTTTTTTGGTGACGGAGGCTATTTTCTGTCACCATTTCTCATATGAAATGGTAACGGTCACTATCTGTCACTATAAATCATTATTGGTGACGGACCTTGAATGTCACCACAACACATATTTTCGGCGACACCACCTTTGGTGACGCTCAGTTTTTTGGTGACGGAGACTATTTTCCGTCACCATTGCTCATATGAAATGGTGACAGTCACTATAAATCATTATTGGTGACGGACCTTGAATGTCACCACAACACCTATACTTTCGGCGACGCCACCTTTGGTGACGTTCATTTTTTGGTGACGAAGGCTCTTTTGACCCTCACCAATGAGCTTATGGTGACCATTTTTGCCCCTCACCAATGTGTTTTTTTCTTGTAGTGTGATTCACCGAATTACTCTACAATTTACCATCACTCAAGAAGAGAGATTGTGAAAAAGAGATGAGAAGATCCATTAAATTCAAAAAATATCTAATAAGGTGACCTATCTTGTAAGTACCTCACAAAGAGAAATCCTTCAAACTAGAATGGACTTCATCTTGATAAAAAAAAATGGCAGGCTTTGAAACTATGGGAATTAGAAAGAGATGTGTGTTCCAACCCCAATTGTAATGAACTAGATTCACATGATGAATAAATATTAACCAAACAACAATATTTCATCTAATCATAATTTATTTTTGGAGTATTATGAAGATAAACTTGACAATATCGAGAGTATTTCAAGAATAATTCACAACTAGCGGGTAGATGTTAAAGCAAGAAATAAGTGCATAAATATGTATCCAACTTAATTCATAGGTGTAAATAGGATTTCAAGAACTTGAAATAACCATCAACAAGGGGGATTGAAGTATCCCGAATTTTTGACCGATCTTTGAACCTTCTGATGGTGGATAATTGAATTTAGGTCACTTAGAAACATCAACAGGAATATATGCACCACTGTCATAAGATGCATCAATTAAAATATTGTTAATTCCACTAATTTGGTTTGAATATTTATTAGACATATCAAATTATTGATGGACATAAAATTGATATGTGTCATTCAACAAAATCCATTGATTATTTAGAATTTTTACATCTTCCTCCTGACATATCAAATATTTTCAATTGAACATATCATGAATAATAGATTCAAGCTTTTCATCCTCTGATCATAAGACCACACCATCTTGTACTTTATTGTGACCTAGACCAACCATATTAATACATAAGGGATTAAGTGAGGTTTTCGATATGATACACTTAACACATGTATTTGCGTACAATTAGTAGTGTGTTAAAGGTGAGGAAAGGTGAAAAGACTCAAGAAGAAAATACCAGTTGTAAAATTAGATTAAGTTTGTAAAAACAACAAATCAACATGAATTTTATGTCTCATAACATGATATTAATCATCATAATGATCGAAGATAAGCATACCAAGACAACATTCAGATTTATTTTTGTTTACTTCAATAGGGTATACCAACAATCAAAATCTCGACAACTTGTTTCTTTAGATTTGATGTCTGAAGATACATGCCTTGAAGAAATTTGATAATAATTCAGAAATGAGGGAGACTCTCATCGCACAAATTAATATTTCAATCTATGATAAGTATATTATGAGTCTATATCAGACAAATCCTAGTTGTGAGGAAAAATGAAATATATAATTTGATGTACTTGGGTATCCATCACCACATGTGTTAATGGAAACAATGATATCATGGTGATGGTTTTCCAAAGTCTCATCTTAAATGAAGGATTTGAAATTATTTAAAAGGTTATAAAGATTATGATATGTGAAATTAACTAAGAATGAAATATTTCCACCCTAAGAGAGGGAATAAAGATGAAACATATCTTCAAAAAAATTCTCCTCTACCTGTAAAATGCAATTACCTTGTTCTTGATTGTTGCTTGAAATGCCAGGTTGAACATTGTTAAAATCTAAAGTGTTTTGATCAATCATATCATGAAATGAGGAATCATGAGATGGTTTTTAAGCTCCTATGGTTATTAATTGAAGAATATATATCTGTATTATCCACAATGTTGCAAGAAATTCATTGACGTTTCGAAACCCAGTGGGGATCCATCTTCAGGAAAAAATTCTAAATATGGATCCTCATTGGGATTCAAAACACCGATGAGTATTTTGCAACTCTTTGGGTAATCTGTATATCTCTTCTTCAATCATGAGATGTAGATGGTAGAGGGTCAAAATTATCCCTTGAGAAAATTATATTTTCAATTGGATCAATTTCAAGAATAAGATTACGTACATTAATGCGGTCTTGAAAAGGTCAGGGGTCAACTTTTAGTGTAAGCTCTACATAGTTTATAAACCATTCCAGGTCCTCCTTAGTAGGATACGAGCCACGGTAATTGGTTCAAAGTTGAATATATGGAAAAAGAATAAAAATAAAAATAAATAAATAAATAAATTTCTTATTTCCCAACCTTAACATCATCTATAGGAGGCACCTAAATTAAAACTAGAAAAGGAGGAAAGGAAACTAACATAATAGTAGACTCATCGTGACAAATTTTGGATATCTCATCATCATCAAAAGTTTATTGACCAACATCTTCAAGGGGGTTGGATTCTAAATATTTCAAGGAAAGTGTTAGCACTCTCCCCAACTTCTTAGGCTAAAAATAAGAGTAAAGAAAGGTAACAATAAACCAAATTTTAGCGAGGTAGCTAACCCTGCCTAACCAGAGAGGTCTCTCCCTATGTCACTTTTTTTAAATATTCAATTTAAGTTTGAGCACCATATTTTAGGCTAGATATAGGTTAATATGTTTGAAAAAAATTTGTTAATTTTTTTTTCTGGATAAAAATAACGATTAGTGAAACTAAAGCTGATTTCAAAGACTAAATTGCAGAGAATAGAGTGAGGCAAGGTAGGTAAAATTTTTTAGCACAATTAAATTTTCATTGTGTATGTGATGATAGGAAAAGTAGGAGTCTGAATGAGCATATAACATGAATTCATTCTTCAGAGGAATGCACATTTTTGAAAATATCAGTAAACTGAGCATATTACTGATTTCTATTTATAAACTAGTAAGATTTATGTTTAAAACAAAATACCACATGAATCTCACAATATCTGCTACAAATTTTTAAATTTCATTAAAAAGTGTACAAAAGCTCTACAATAATACATAGAGTTCTCAAAACTCAAATTATCCAACCAACCCAGAATACTTCGTAAATTGAAGTGTTTATAGAAAAATTATTTTACAATAGATTACATAAATGTTATCTTAATAGATAGTGTTTTATTTTCCTTATTAAACTCTAACTATAACATGGAAATAAAGTCGATTTGATGTGTTGGCACTGCTCTAACAGAAAAATGTTGCTGAAAGGAGAAAATTGTGGACTGCGCTAGCTGTTAGCTGATGGATGACCTGGCAGAAGTTGAATTTTTTATTTTACCATTTACTCCTAAAATTCACACAATTTTTCCCAATGTTGTTAATATGGGATGGTCAAATTTATTACCTTACAGTAAACTTCATCCATTTCAGTGTACTTGGAAAAAGTTGGCCTCACCACGAAAACATGTTTTTATCTCATACTGAATAAAAATATCATTGTTCAGTGTTCCGAACAATGCCCTTCCTGTCATTGTGCCTTTTATTTTCCTGTCATCAATTTTTCATTAATTACAAACAAAGAAGGAAATCCTTTCCGTGTGAGAGGTTGTACTCTACTGAAAAATCTTTGCACTATGATTTCCACACTATGACACTTCTCCTCAAGCTGAAAAATTAAATTCTTCTTTGTGAGAACCTTCTTTACCTCCAGGATTGTTTATGTTCTATCATCTATGCCCAAATCACTGAACTCATATATGTTCTTTGAACTCAGAAACTTGAAAATGTTGTCTGCTATAGCAGGCTTGTCTCTAAGTTGTGCTTTAATTGTTGCAATGGCTGCATTTTCTTTATGTATCAAATCATTTTATTCAAATATAATATGTATACATGGCCAAATTTCATTAAGATATTCCATGATGTATGCCCATATTATTTCTTTTACTTGTCCCAGAGTGTTCCCAATGGTTGATTCCTTTTATTCTTTTTGCAACCTCTCAATTATCTTGTAAGCTCTCTGTGCTTTAGCTACATGTGAAATTTTATCTTTAGACTTCTGATATGGTAGCAACTGTACTTGGTCTTGTATTTTATTTATCTCTTCTTCCTTAATTGAAATGTTCTGCACTACTTTAGTGAGCTTCTTAGCTCCATTTGCAGTACTTTTTATAGAAGGTTGGGTTGTAGGAATGACTGCAAGATACACTCCTTCTAAATGAACTTTACATGTTTTTGTTTTTTGTTCCTTTTCCTTTATCATTTTCTCCAATTCTGATTCAAACTATTCTATTTGAGAATTCTGTTCCATAATCAGATTCATCATTTCTATTTTTTGGGATTCAAACTCTTCAATGTGTTTTTCTAGAGGATCTTCCGTAGATGGAATCTTCAATTGCTTTCTTAATGCTCCTATGTTAGCATTTTTATTTTTGATGATTTCTTTTGCTGCATTGACATTAGAAGGATCATATCCAACCTTGGCAATCAGGTCTTCTAATGTTTTAATTCTTGTGTCTTTAGCAAATGAAGAAACTTTCTCCATTTTCAGTTTTGAATGTTTAGCCAATGAAACCTGCAATTTTGAAAAAATCATAGCAATGTTAGTGCGGTTGGATTAAATCATATCACCAGTTTGTTTATATAACTCTATTTGATGTATTGGATGTATCTCCTTAGCATCAAATTCAAATGCAATCTTTTTGTAATCTGCTTTGACTTTGGTTGTGGAATTTATGCTTGAAGAAAAGAAAATTGCATTTTTCCCTTATCTGAATCAAAAGCTAAGAGAAACGTGCTCTAAGAGCTATGATTTTTCTTCCAAGACTGATTGTATCTGTTGGTATTCAAAATTTGATTCTTCAACTTTATCTCTGCGAAGGTATCAAAGATAGTCTTCTCTTTTTCCCCTATAACAACTGTACTATTTTGAATGGCTTGATGCTGATCTTGAGAAATTGCTGAAGTATTAGGAGTAGAAGTATTTTGATCACTTGTATGTGTGGAAGGAGGTGTCTCTTTGGTAATAATAACCTCTTGCTCTGAATCCTTGCTAGGATTTACTTTTGGATTGAGCTTTATCTTCTTTCTATAAAATATTTTGAATTCTTTGTTGGATGAGTCAGTCATTGGAGATGACCAATCTTCTATGATCCTTTTTCCTACTCTCTCATGTGCAACAAGAGTCTGTAATGCTGATGTAGATACTGTTTGTTCTTCAGCTTCCTGTAAAGTGCCTTCAGGCCATTCAAGTTGATTCATTTATGTCTCAATTTATGGTGTGTGTGTATGAAAATACGGTGTAGATTTGTTCTCTACCCCTAGTTTAGAAATAACACCAACTCGATCATAAGACCATTTGAAGCTGAGGTTGACTTGCATGTATTTCAGTAATTTGTCTGCTTCTTCCCCTGTTGTCCTACTATTATAGATAAAACGTCCTATCCATGTTTTGATTTTGAATTGTGACTTCTTTTTAGCAGATAAAAAATGTAGTTCATCAGCATTAAGCATTTGAATGATGTATTTTAATAAAAATATCCTCACTGGGAGGAATTTTGGAAATTTTTAAGGGGGGAAATCATAGCCATAAACTCTAAGTTCTGTATAATTTTGAAAGTGATACCAATCTCCTGTTCTTGCTTGATCTGAGAGTTACAACACTTTTCTTATTTCTTCACTTATCATGGGCTCTGTAGTGTTGTTTATTAAAATGAGTGCTGGATGTAAAAATAATTCTACAAAATACTTATATGAATATTCCTTTTGTTCCTTCATCAGTAATGAAATCCAGAAAATAATTAATTGTTGATTTGCTTCCTCATCCATTTTTTGTAATGAAAACTTGAATTTGTCTCTCTAAGAATATAAAAACAAATGGACTAATATAGAGGCATATTTGAATACCTCTTCAATTGGTAATTTAACAAACTCCTCATGAATGGAATCTAAAATGAATTGATTGAAATTGAATATGATGGAGGGTTTGGAATCTGTGGAGAAAATGGACATGAATCCTATGATGGATTGATATACCCATTGGTCTGAATAATAACCAAGAAGGTAAGATATGACTGTGATAATTTTTTTGGCACTTTCAAGGGAAATGGATGATGGAAATGGAGGATTCTTCTTGGGTAATGGAGCATTTTCAGTCATAAAAAACTCAAGAGTTTGAGCCCTTGTTGAAAAATATAATTTTTGTTATATTTCGATAAGTACTTCTTAAGAAAATGGAGTGGAATTCTCTATGATGGGGGCTTGCATTATCTCTTCTATCTGTTGGGTAGTTATGGTTACTAAAATATGTCCTATAGGAGCGATAATAGCTCTTTGGTTAGGCACATAGCAGGCTTGCCATTTTATAACAAATTCCAGGGCACTATGGGTGTGAGGAAAAATGTAATGAGGACTGTTTGAATTCCACAGCCCTATATCATCTGATTTATCTATAAATTTATCCTCTAACCAACAATAAATTTCAAAAAATTCAAGCTCATAGAGGGTTTCATGAATCTTATTGTCTCTGTCTACTAATGGTATATGATGGAAATGAATTTTAGGGTGAAGAAGAAGACTTAGTGGTTATTTTGGTCATTTATTCTTTGGAGTCATGACTGGATTTATTTGAATGGCAGAAGCAAGAATTTCTGATGGTAAAACAGAGGCCGAGAATGAGAGAAGGCTTCTACAAATTAGAATAATTTTGACAGCTGCAAAGGAGGCTTTAAATAGTGGTCAAATTTATGTTCTAGAGTTCTGGTGATCTCTGTAAATTCGTAATTTTCTTGTACAAATCAGAGTGAAAATAAAAACTAACGTTTAAACAGGTTTTTAGGGTGAGTTTATAAACATTTGGGTTTAATTCCGTTGAAAAGGGCGCGGGTATGTTAGCCTTATGGTTAGAAAATAAATTTAATTTTCTAACAGTTATAGGTGAGCGGGAAGTTAATTTATTGGACAGTGGAACTACTGATGTGGCATGATATAAATGCAAGACGGGGCAGTGGTTTCATCTGGCAGATAAGTTGGATTTTGGAGGGGTCCATCGGCGGTAAGCTGTTTTATGAGGGGGGGGTGTGAAATCAATAAAATTTACTTGTAGTGGTGGGATCGGGCTATGAAACCACCCATTTCAGACCACCCCGCCCCCAACGTTACGTTTTGGATGATAAGGGGGGGTCGAAGTTGTATGTGGGCCATCAGATTAAACTATGGTGCGATAGATGTGCAGTCAGGTAAGCGGTAGTTAATGTTTGGTAATGATTAATGAATGGTGGGTTAGGGGGAATAATAAATTTGATCTGACTTGGACAAGTGACGGGGTAGGTGTATGGAGGGTAAATGAAATGAATGAAGGCTTTCGATATGTATGAGGGTAAATGTGGAAATGAAACTTACTCACCCTTTTTACAATTTGACACTAGTAGATTCCTCTTTCAAATGAGCTGAGAAGGCAAATTGATTTCCTTTGAAGCTTTGACAATCAAGATGAATCATTTTATTGTAAATGAAACAGTGAGACAGAGATGAGATTTTTGAGAATTGAGCTATATGAAACAACAAAGATATTTTTTATTTGGACTGCGTAAACTTGCTTTCTCCTTCATCAGATTCTTATGAATGAAATGGAGGATTTATTACCTTACTTTTAGTGAAAATCTAAATATTTTTCCATGGGAAGTTCTAATCCTACACTTGACCTATATGAGATGAAAAACCCAACTTTATACCTCTAAATGATGATGAAATTATGTGAAGGAGTAGCATATCAAGATGAGATTTATTCAATGACCAAAATTATTGCTAAAAACTAACTAAAAAAGAAAAAAAAATGACTAATGACTTGATGAAAAACTCTCAAAAGAGCTATTCTTTATCACTGATAATCTGACTCTAATAGAAAGTAGAATCAAACTATGAATTTTTCACTAACAAAATATGAATCAATCACTCCCTTGAGAAATTCATAGAAAAGGTGAAAAAACCAATTAATAAAATCCTATACAGATTCATGAGATTCCATTCTAAGAATATCAATCCTATTACATACACCTTGAAAATAATACTTATTGAAGGCTTCATGAATCTCCTTAAGAAACTGATCGAATGAATGAATGGAAGCAGATATAAAATTATGACACCACTTCTTAACTCGACCCTCAAGAGTGATGGTGATTAATATAGAAACAACATCTTCATCATTGATTTCGTTATATTTAAAACAAAAAAGAAAATAAGATATATGTTTGATTATGAATGTAACACCCTCACCATCAAACCTGAATTGAGACACATCGTGAAATTGTTCTACAAAGATGAAAATTTTACCTGGATATAGGTTAGAAAATAATTCTGGGATTATGATTTGGGAAAGATCAATTTAAGATCAAAGGTTAAAAAAAAACTCAATTGGCACGATTTTTTATCTAGCCCTCCTTCTAGCGCCATTTTTTGATGGTGCTACGAATCCGTCAATGATGGGGGTCTTCCCAATGAAATGTCCCAATTAGAAATCACATCGTTTGGTGTGGGAGCCCTTCTGGAACTAATTCTCGACTGTCATATATTCTTATATATTTTCCTTAACTACAAATTTCACCATAAGAGAGAAATGTACATGCCATTTTGGATTAACAAGTCATTATGCTTTGTGGAATGTTTAGTTGTGGAACATATTAGGGTTATTCTACTAAAAAGGGAGATAAAATTGAGCCTTTAAAAGGAAATTAATAATACTAATCAAGAAAAGAAACATGAGCATCTACATATGAATTAATCATTGGACAACTAGAGAAATAGTTCACATAGAAGAATCGATCATTAAAACACATACAAGACACCTTCCACAATATAAGTACCAAATCCACTGAAATGGTTCAATTTCCTTAGTACAGGTGAAAACAACATACATCGCAAACATTCAAATAATAGTATTACAATATTTACGACATACATATGGAAGTGTGTTGGCTCAATGAGCTAATGAATTAAGAAAAATATCTAAGATACATCAAGGAATGTAAAACCACTAGCCCCAATAGTGGAGCATTAGAGAAATCACTTGATACTCTAAAGGAACTATTTTCCTGTCTAATGGAAGTAGTAGGAGCGAAGGTGTAAAGTGTTTTCCATGAGTGATGAGGGTGTATATACAAAAAATGGGGTGATCATTCACCTCCCTTGTGACTCTTGGACTACCCTCATGAAGATTTGACTTCTCTATGAACTTTCGACTCCTACATGACTCTTCACATTATATACATGTCTCAAATTTACATTACATTTACCCAATATTTAATTAGATAATCTACAAAATGATGTGGAAAATGATGACTCGTGACAAGACATGACATGAAACTGATGACTTAGACTACATGATGACATGGAAGCATCAAGTCATTCATTGTTTCTACTTTCTTTTCTTCTCCCAAAAGATGGAACATTTTCTTCTTCTTCCTCCTTCATAAGGCATGAAGGTAGGGATTATTAAATGTGATATTCATTTCTAGTTGTTGTCACATCCCTTTATATTTCTTCATTGATCACACTTATCTTTGCATATACAAATGTGTCTCCTAGTAAGGTCTCCTTCTTCATCCCTTCATCATCATCCTTTCATAACATGATAGAATATGTGCGATTGAAATCCACTCATGAAAAGACCACATTAGTCCAAAAATACCCTATTCTAACATGTTTCATGATAGCTATTGACTAATTTGTAACTAGGTGATAGGTTAGCATAAAGCCTGAGGAATTGTGCTATTGCATAGCTCAAGAGGTTAATGTCCATGACTGAGCCTTGAGACTATGTAATTGGAATTTCAAGTAGGTCAGGGAAAGATAATTGTTTTTTTGAGAGGGTCAAGGTGTCAGACATGAGGATTGAGCTGTGAGGTTTCCCAATGTGAAACTCTTGAGGGATGAAAGCCAAGGGATTGCATAGTTGCATAATTCAATGGCTTAAGGCCTAGGCTTGATGCTTGATGTTATGCAGTGCACAAAGGATACTGATTTAAGGCAATGATTGCATTATTCTAGAGCTTAAGGGTCAGTACTAAGCACCAATATTTCAAAGTGCACAATTCTAGAAGGAAGGGATTGCACATTACGCGGTGCTAAGACAAAAGGTTGATACTTTATAAGTGAGACTATGCAGTGCATATTTCAAGAATGCTAAGTGAGGCCGAGTTGATTGGGCAAGAACTTTTCCATATTTGGCTAAGTGTGGGATTAGTGAGACAAAAGTGAACAATGATAAAACTTATGTATCATCACAAACTTATAATAGTTGACAATGAAAAATTGATCACTTGGAATACATGAAAAAAATAATACCCCCAATGCGATGAAATTGTGATAGCTTTCCCCAAGTGCGACAAAAAAGGTACACTTTGCGATAATGGGAATGAGTTAAATACATTTATACATGATAAGAATAACTCATTAGCACCAAATTTACCCCTTGAAACCAACGAAAACTACATTTGTGTGATGTGCAATGCGTGTCATGAAAAAATACGACATTCGTGACAGTGAGAGGAAAGTGAAACAACAGTTGTAAAATTTGAAGGACATTGAGAGTGACACATGCCAAAATGAACACAAAATGAAAAAGACACTTTTTATAGTGTAAAAAATTAAAAGTGACAGTCATAAACATGAAAGAGACACTTATGAAAGCGAAGGTGTGTAGGAGCGACAACTAGAAAAACTCACCAAAATAGAAGAAAAATCACAACCAAAAGTGATATGAAGTTGATGAAAGTACATATCTACTATCGATAGAGGTTGAACATCACACATGAACTATTTTGATGGACTTGTGTCATTATTTTTAAAGCTTGCATAAAATAGTGCGTTAATGAACTTATTGCAAACTGAGCATGTGTGAGAAAGTGCCTTTGACATGTAATGATCGAACATAAGGTGACTATGGAACAAAGGGTCACAAGATTCATAGTAGGCTCTAAAATTCAAGTTTAGTTCAAATTTTAGAGGGTGTTTGACACAACGACAATAATGGGGTAGGGAGATGGAGAGATGTTTGTTGGAAAGGGCAAGTACACCTCTGAAATCCTTCATAGATTCCATATGCAGGATTGCAAACCCATGGATACTACTCTAGGTACTAACTAGAGGAAACATAATGCTTCTATAGGAGAGCTAGGAGATAGCACTATCTACAAACACTTGGTGGGGTCATTTATATACTTGGTGAACATAAGGCCCAATATTTGTTTTGTAGTGAAATATCTTAGTCATTTCATCGTGGAGCATACCAAAATTCAATGGAAAGTAACAGAACATGGTCTAAGATACCTCAGAGGCACAACAAAATTCAATTTATGGTACAAAAATACTTGTGGAGTGAAGCTCAAAAGTTTCACATATGCATATCGGGAAGTGAGTCACTCAGATAGGAAGAGCACATCAAGAATTGTCTTCAGTGTTCGGTCAACAAAAATTTCTTGGTACAAAAAGAAACATAGATTTAAAGCACTCAACTTAGCATAGGTTGAGTATATGGCTACTACTTAAGCAACATTTGAGGCTATTTGGATGAGGAATATCCTGGCCGGTCTCGTTAGTTAGGGGATGGAGCCTACTTTGAACCATTGTGACAATCATAGTTGTATAAAACTCTTTGAAAATCCATTGTTTCATGATAGGTCCAAGCATATAGGAATCAAGTACCATCACCTAAGAGATTGCGTGTAGAGGAGGATTGTTGTGTTAAAGTACATTCCTACATAGGAGTTGGATGCAGAGATCTTGGCAAAGGATTTATTAAGAGGCAAGTTAAAATTCCATAAGAGTGGTATTAGGGTTGTTCATAACCCTTTTCTCGCTAAGAGGGAGTGTTCAATTGTAATAAGAAAATGCTTCATTTGACTTGTGCCTTAGTCAAATGAGGAAATTCAAATTTCTACTTTAGCGAGATGAGTTGGAAATCAGTTAGTAGTAGTGACATGGCCAAATCACTTAGTTAAGTCAATAAATTTGATTTTTTGGCCTAGTAGTAGAGTTGTGCAAGTTGGTGGCTAATATCTAGCTGTATAGAGGTGATATCTTTAGTGAAAGTGAGTTATATGAGCTCTAGTATGAGTTTAGTTGTGTAGTTGTAATTCTTGTTAACTCAGTGAACTTTCAGTTAACTGGTCAATTTACTAAAAATACCCCTAGTCGTTCATACAATTCAAATTTCCTAGTGAAGTGGAGGGAAAACACACAATTGTAATTATATTTTATACTACTTCAAATGTACAGAGTTTATGCATGCAAGTAAACATATTCTCTTGGGAAATTTGCAGGAAAATAGCAGCCTTTCCCTATTAGGAGCAAGAATTGCACAAGGAAATAGGAGGAAGCAGGTGACATATTTTGGCTAATTGTTGGCTAGAGAAAGGTGAGGAGGAGATCAAAATTTCAATGCAAATTGAGATTCTAGCATTGAATCATCATTGTAATTGATCAGTATTCTCATGTGATATAACGAAAATAGGGGAGGGGTTTTTCCCAGTTGAGTTCTCAAGTAAAAAATTTATGCATTGTGACTTAGTAATTGCATGTGTTTCTATTGTAAATTTTCCTTCTACAGAATTTAGTAGAAGAAATTTGCGTCTATTGATTTCAATACGATTTAATTACCGACTACAATTTTTGAGTTATTTCTACAAATTTATACTCTCACCTATATTAAAATTAATTTGAGAATTTAAATATAATCTAACTATACAATTTTTTGTTGCTTAATTATAAATTTGAATTATGTAATTTAAATATTTGAAAATACTAAATTCATTTATAAATTTTAAAACGTATTTGTTGAAAACTCATTTTAAATAAATAAATACCACAATCTAGTTTAAAATTGTGTAGCTAGATTTCAAAATATTTAAAACGGTAGTTATTAATGAATCAAACTGTAATTAATTTTTTATATATCTAAAATTATAATTTTATAAGATTTATTTAATTTTTTTTTTAGAATTTTATAACACCATAATGATAAAATTTTAAGTTCGAAAACATTTCGAAGTTTTTGAATTATCACATGGCAATATAAATATTGTGAAATTGCATTTTTTAAATGAAAATAGTTTGTTCTTTAGTTTATGTTTTTTTCTGAATTGGTCTAATTCTATTAATCAAAAATATGGTACAAGATGATACAATCAAGAGAGACAGAAAAACGGCAACCGGAAATGATAGAACTATCAACCTCGGTTCCGTGGCGGAAGAAAAAAAAGCAAGAAATTACAACATATGACTGGAAGCAAAAGGACTGACTTCTATCCAGAGTGGGCAGAAGCCTCCACACGAAGCTTTTTCCCTTTCCTTTTTTTGACTTCGACCCAACCAGCCTGAGGTGAATGAGCCATAACAACTTGAAGATTGGGGTTCACCACAGGGGAGCCCTCCTTTTCTGAATCAGAAGAGGAGGTCATATGGACTCGTTTCTAGGCAATGACAGCATCAGAGGAGTGCGCCTGACCTTCAGAGGGAGGGGCCCCTGAATGAGGGGCAAAAGCCACTTCTGCATCACTACCTTCATCTTCAGAGCTAGAGGAATCCGAATCCACGACTGGAGGTGGAGAGCATGGAGCCCATCGTTTTGGCTTGGGTTTGGAGAGGATATCCTTTTTCTTTTTTGCCGGGAGGGATGGGCAGGAGTTCTGCAGATGCCCTGATTGGTGGCAATGACGACAATGGAAAGAAGTATTTTCGTAATCCAGTGTCTGGGTCCATACAAAGTCGTTTATCTTGAGATTGATTTGGTCTGGAAGTCCTTTGCTTAAGTCTAGCTCCGCACATAATCTGGCATATGTGTAGAGTCCTGTATTTTCTCGCCAGTAATCTCCCATAATAAAACTACCCAAGGTGTTTCCAATAGCTTTATAGACTGCAGAGTGCCATAAGTGGGCGGGTAAGTTTGGAAGCCTGATCCAGACAGGTGTCTTAGTGATGACTGCAGTTGTTGGATCAAAGTCTGGGAACCAAGGAGTCAAGAAGAGCCCTGCAATTCCCATGAACCAAGGGCCTTCTTCTAAGGCCTTTTGATAATGCTTACTGTCTTCAAATAGAACAATGAAGTATCCTTTCGAACAGAAACTGATCTTACAATGATGAGTCCAGTTTTCATGGACCCATGCATAAAGATCCTGAGATCGTGGCCACAGTCCATTAAATCTGCAGATGATGGCTCTTTCAGCAAAATCTTGAAGTTGTTTTGCAAGACCTTCATGGGTGAGTTCAACAGAAGGAACATCCTCTGTTTTGTCAACCAAAAAAGACTTAGGTTTAAGGGCTTCCGGGGGTTTGGGGTTCTCAGAGTGTACTGCATCTTTGTAAGTGAAAGGAGGAGCAGAGGATGCCTGTCCCGCTGCACCTCCTCTCAAATGAAAGGTTAACACCAAAGAGTTGTTTCTCGAAATGCTGTAAGAAGAGAGGGGAAGATGGTTTTCAAGTTGTTTACCTTGAAAGAGGAATCTCTGAAAACCTGAAGGGATCCCAATCCGCCGTTCTAGCTCCAGTTTTAGATCCTTTACCAAATCTGAAGAACTGACCCATTGCAGGATGGTTCTGCTGGTAGGCTGAGAAATTTGGATCTGAAAAGAGTCAAAGGGGTGCCTAGATCCAGTGCCAGAGCGACCTATGCGTCCGGGAGAAAAACTGCCCTGGGGAAGATAAGGAGGGGACTTCTCCTGTCTATCAATTCCAATGAAGTCGTTGCTCCTATTTCTCTCCGGGTATGATGTCTTGGACAGTGAACAGTCAGGTGCCTGAAGCCGAAGCCCCCAGGAGAGAGTTGCAGATGGGTAGCCGCCATGGAAGGAAGCCCTGCACAGAGAGACCGCAAGTCCAATAGATTGGCTGCATCTGCAGTGAGACCGTAACGCAAGTTCTGAGAAAAGGACCCCATCAGAACGACAATCGTGGGCCAGTGTGTGGGACTGGTTCCCTTCAACACAATGCTGATGGCGGTGATGGTTTGCAGAGTCAAGCCAAGGCCAGAGGCCGCATGGAGAGAAGAATACAGCCGCCGCGCGCAAAGGGGCCAAAACCCGTAAGTCGGCATCCCAACACAGATCAGGTTCTAGGGAAGTAGACAGCCTCGCAGTAAGGTTCGGCTCAGCAGAAGCTTGACCATGGTTCGCCGCCTCCGAGCTCAGTGATCCAGAGTATTTCGCCTTAGGGTTGCCGCCTACAGCCATCGCGTTCGAAAAATCTTCTTTAGTTTATTACAATCACGCTAAATTAATTCTTTTTCATTTATTTTAAACACAATTCATTAGGATTAAATTTGTTTTATCATAATTTTAAATTAATTTATAATTATACTATTTATATTTTAAGTAGAATTTTTATCTCCATAGAATAAAAAACATTTTATAATCAACAAAGAAGGTAGAATATATTATCGAAGGAAATTTGGTTGGTTTTATTTCACAAAATATTAATATATTTAGGGTTTATAATAATTTGTTTTAATGTTTTTTTTTTATAAATATAAAGGATTAATATTATAAAAAAATGGGATTAATATTATAAACACAAAGAATTAATATTATAAATTGAATGGATTAATAAACTCAAGGGATTTTTTTTTAGTCTATCAAACTATTGAATTTATAATATTGATCCCTTGGGTTTATAATATTAATCCCAAGAGTTCATAATATTGATCCCTAAGAGATTGATATAAAACCTAAATGTTATGGTTTTATATTACAGTTTGATATTGTGACATTAAAATGGTACAAAAAGCTATCGAGTGTCACATTGTGATAAACATTGTCTCAATATAATGATTCATCTCACAATCATTGTTGCAATGTTCCATTACATTGTAATTTATTTAATTTCACATTGTTACATTACAAAATTGGTGTTTAATATTAGGTTTATAATATTTGGGCCTTCTAATATTGGGTTTATAATATTAAGTTTTAATATTGAGTTTATAATTTATAATATTAGTGTTTATAATATTAATACTAGGGTTTGATATTATTCCCTTGAGTTTATAATATTAATACCTTGGGTTTATAATGTTGAAATTTGCAACAAGTAACAGTGAAAATGGCGTCCAAAAACAACATCCAGAAAATGGCATCAAGAAATGTCAACCATGGATGCTTTTGATTTAATTATTTCTGAATTAAATTAGAAGAAATGTATGTCAAATTTATTTATCCCTTAAATAAATTGGACAAAAAATTGTCATCTTATCTCATAATCACTTGTAATGGTTAATTGAGTGTGATAGACTCGGTTAGGTCATGAAATTCGAGTTCAAGGTGGTTCATGAGGCATGTAGAGTGATTCTATTTTTTTTAGAGTCCAAGTCGCAGTTAGTGTATTAGTTTAATGCATGCGAAATCAGTTAACTCAATTAAGTGAGTTAAAATAAGTTTAACTAGTTGTAACTGATTGTTGCACTAGTGAGAGGTCAAGTAAATTAAATCAGATGTAATTCACATGCAGTGATCTGTCAAATGACTGATGGTTTATTATTAATAGCTGCATGCATGCCAGTTCTGATGAAGACCCAGTTGAGACAGAGGTTAAAGGGAAGTTATCTATCAGTTGTATTTATAGAAAATTGCACGGGCACAATTATATACACCATGGGATTCCCATGATGTATTTCACAGTCTAGGAAGGCTAATTATACGAATTAATAGGGATTGATTTCTTAGGGATTGTGTGATAAATGAAGGTTCAATAGAGGCTGAAAATTGGCTAAGCACTAGTGCAATTTTGTTCAGATCAGTGTGAGACAGTAAGGATAGTGCAACAGACTCTTGTGAGAAGAGTGCATTGTATTGTTTCATGATTCCTTGTTTCATTATAGAATAGAGATAGAGGGGTTTTGAGAAACAAGCTTTCTCAAGGAAAAATATATGTGTGGTGGATTGATTTACTTCTTTCTTTTACTTGGTGTGATAGTGTGATCATGTTTATTTTCCATAATTAATTTGTAGAAGGATTCAATATCTTTATTTATCATATCACATGATCGGATTGAATCCATTGGTATGCATATTGTTTGTATAATTTCTACATGGTATCAGAGCGCCAAGAATCACAATAGTGGAGAAGAAATTTATTTTGTGTTGAGTAGTATTCAAACTTGCAGATGCTTTCTTTGGAGTGACAAGCAGATCAAGATGGCTTTTAGTGGATTAAGATTGGAATATGCACTCGAGGGAAGTTCCAATTATATTACATGGAAAGACATAATGGAGGCAGTTCTGGAGGACAACGGGTTGAAATAATTCATTGATAATGACATTCCCTAGCCCGCAGCAACAGACACCGCTCCTATTGATGCTTGGAAAAAGAAATTAGTAAGGGCAAGGAGGATCTTATTAGAGGTAGTTCAAGATCACATTTTCTCAAGTCTCCATGGAAAGACGACTCCATATTCTATGTGGAAGGCCTTTACATATATGTTTCAAAATAACAGCGACCAAAGGAAGTTGGCATTGAATGAAAAACTCGGGAAAATGAAGAAGGAGGAGGGCGAGACGGTACCAAAATACTTGGCGAAGTTCCTTCAATGTAAAGATGATCTTGGAAGTGTTGTTGTGACCGTAGCAGATAATGACTTAGGGAGTCTAGCACTTCTATGCCTTCCCAAGAGTTGGCATAGTTCCCAAGACTCGGTGAATGGGAGGGAGAAGATATCAGATTGGGAATAAATTTGGTCATATTTGGTACAAGAAGAATTCAGGTGAAATACCAGGGATGGATCCTCATCCAAGACTAATGATAAGGAAGATTGTGCCTTGGCCGGTTAGGCAAAGAATTCCAAAGGAAATAAATCCCAAGGTGAAGTGGGCAAGAAAGACTTGTCCAAAATATGATGTTTTCACCATCATGACCATGGGAACTATGCTACAAATTGTCCATAAAATAAGGAAAGAAAGAAGGAGCATGCAGGGGAAGCATTGGCTTCATAGTTTGAGCTTGATTTTACTCTCATTTCATGCATGGACAACAGTGTAATGGGATGCATGTAGTATTTAGACAACGATGTCTTGTTCCATATGAGGGGGAATAGAGATCTCTTCAGTAACTTGGAGGATAAGGACCTCTAGCAAAACATAGAGTTTGTAGATTACGGGAGGTATAGCGTGACCGACATAAGTACAATTACATTTTAGAGGGAGAATGGATCCCATCTCCAACTAGCATATGTTTTGTATGTTCCAGGCCTAAAGAATAATATTGTCTCTGTAGCAGTATTGGAAGACCGTGGTTATGAAGTGATGTTTAGAGAAGGAAATTTTGTCCTTAAACACATAGCCATGGGACAGGTGAAGCATATCGGTTCAAGAGTAAAGAACCTGTATGCTCTCGAGGTTGAGGATGCATGCAAATCTTTGAGGAGAAAAGAAATTTTTACTGACTTGGTGGTTGAGAGGGAGAAATTATCTCTCAACATGAAGCCTCATAAACAGTTTGAGAAGGTTTTGGAGTAGCCACAATTGGAGAAGAAGAGAGGAGACCGAGTGGAATATTCCACTTAGGTAGAGAGGTCCAGGAGGGGAAATTTTCGAGCTATAAGGGCAGAGGGAGTGCATGCAGTTATACCTCGAGGTGTGAGGTGGGGTGATGTGAAAAATTAATCCCAAGAAGAAATTTGGGCAGGATTCATTGAGATGGTGTGTCTCATGGATTGAACCTGGCTACGAGGATCCCATAGTACAATAGTTAGAGGAAGGATCGGTTATATTGATGCAGTCATATGTCAGGAAGAAAAAAATCAGAGTGATAGGTATCGGGTATTGGAGCATAGATCAGAGTTTGCATAAATGCAAAGTGCATGGATGGAGATGTCAGTAGCGCAAAGAGTCAAGTAGACATGTGCAGTAGGATCTATTAGTCTGAAGAATCTAATGACATATGCATTATATTGATTCAGTTGTTGGAGGATATTCAGTTTAAGGAGATTTCCATGTGTTAACAACATTAGAGAAGTTTTGCATGCAGAACATTTAAAAGGTACTGGATCGGGACAGATTGACTCCTTTCTTGTTGAGAGGGAGTGTTGAAATTTGCAATAAGAAATAATGAAATTGGCATCCATAAACAACATATACAATTTGGCATCCAAAAATGACTACCATGGAAGCTTTTGATTTAATTATTTCTTAATTACATTAGAATAAATGTGTGTCAAATTTATTTATCCCTTAAATAAATTGGACAATAAATTTCAATCTTATCTCATAATCAGTTGTAATAGTTAACTGAGTGTGATAGACTCAGTTAGCTCATGAAATTCAAGTTGATGGTGTTTTGTGAGACATGTAGATTGATTCTATTTTTTTTAGAGTCCAAGTTGTAGTTAGTGTATTAGTTTAATGCATAGGAAATCAGTTAACTCATTTAAGTGAGTTAAAATCAGTTTAACTAGTTTTATCTGATTGTTGCACTAGTGAGAGGTCCAGTGAATTAAATCAAATTTAATTCACATGAAGTGACCTGCCAAGTGACTAATTATTTACTATTAATAGCTGCATGCATTCCAGTTCTGATGAAGGCCAAGTTGAGACAGAGGTTAAATGGAAGTTATCTATGAGTTGTATTTATAGAATAATTCCCGGGGTAAATTATATACACCATAGGATGCCCATGATTTATTGCACAGTCAAGGAAGGCTAATAGTCCTAATTAATAGGGATTAATTTCCTAAGGATTTCGTGAGCAAGGCAGGCTAAGCAGAGGTTGAGAATTGGCTAAGTACTAGCCCAATTTTGTCGGGACCAGTGTGAGACAATGAGGATATTGCAGCAGACTCTTGTGAGAAGAGTGCATTGTATTCTTTCATGATTCCTTGGTTCATTATAAAATAGAGATAGAGTGGTTTTGAATAGCAAGATTTCCCTAGGAAAAATATCTGTGTTGTAGATTGATTTTCTTATTTCTCTTACTTGGTGTGATTGTGTGATCATGTTTATTTTGCACAATTAATTTGTAAAAGGATTCATTATCTTTATTTAGCATATTGCATGATCGGATTGGATCCATTGGTATACATATTGTTTCTATAATTTCTACATATAATAACAATAATCTGTTGGGTTTGTTAACCCTTTGAGTTTATAATATTATTAATTCATTGGGTTTATTAATTTTTTAGATTTATAATATTAATAATCCTTTGAGTTTATAATATTAATCCCTAATATGAATAATAACATATTAGGGTTTATAATTTTAAACTTAGGTATTATATAATAATCTCACGGTTTATAATATTAACCATATGCTCTAATATGAATCCTAAGGTTTATAATCCTTTGGTATTATAGTATTAATCTCAAGTTTTAACATTAATCTATTATGTTTATAATACCTTGAGGTTATAATATTAATATTAGAGTTTATATTCCAAAGGTTTAATAAAAGTTCTAGGATTTAATATTAATCCCTTTGGTTTCTAATAATAATCCCTTCAATTTTTAGTATTAAAAATAGCTTGGGTTTATTAATATCTTTGGTTTGTAATATTAATATTTTAGGTTTATGATATTAATAATCCCTTGGGTTTTTAATTAATCCTTTGGGTTTGTTAATATTAATAAGCCCTTGGGCTTATTAATATTAATAATACATTCCATTTATTGATCCCTTAGGCTTATAATATTAATCATAAGGCTTAATATTAATCACTTGTTTATATAATCTCTTGGTGTTATAATATTAATCCCTTAGTTTTATGATCCAATTGTATTATAATATTAATTTAGTGTTTATATTCCTAAAATTTAGTATTAATCCCAAAGTTTATAGGATTAATATCCCTTGAATTTAATTTTAATCCCTTGGATTTATGATACTTATAATCCTTTAAGTTTATTAATTAATTTTTTTATAATACTAATTTTTTGGGTTTATAATTTTAATAATCTCTTTGTTTATTAAAATTTTGTGCTTTTTATTCCTTGGGTTTGTAATATTAATAATTGATTGGGCTTATAGTTTATAATATTAATAATCTTTTGGTTTTATTAAACTTTTGGGTTTATAATATTAATCCCAAAAATTTATAATATTGTTCTTTTGGGTTTTAATAATGACTCATTGGATTCATAAAATTAATCTCTTTGATTTAATATTATTCCGTTGGGTTTATAATTATTATGTCTTTAGTATCATGAATAATATTAATACCAATATTAATATGAATATGAATATTAAATCCATACCAATAATGTAGTTGTGATGCAATTAATATATATATTAATGTATATAAATCACATTTATTAATATAATTGTGTTAATTTATTGTTTGAGTAAGTATAGATGTTAAAGGAAACAAGACCACTATTGACATTGATAATGAAAATAAATGATTTTATATGCCTTTTTTTATTTTAAATATGAAAATTGAGATGGTTTTTTAAAATTTAAAAACAAATAATTAATATTTTATTTTTTAATTTTATTTTTTTTTAATATGTGAAAACCATTATTATTATTGAATAATAATTCTAATCATTATTTTCCAGTGTTGTTCTACATTTCTATATCCATATAAATTTGAATATCCATATAAACATATCACCGGGTCATTAAACAACCTTCTGCAAATCTTTGGCCTTGCCACTACAGTACTGAAAACAGTCTACATATTCCTTTAACCAATTACAGGTCTGATCTCTCAATCTCAAATAAATCCATATATTAAGCACATCCAATGACAAGTTGTCGCATGCATATTGACAGATATTCAACATTGATTTTCAAGATTCGAGCACGCTCCAATGAAAAGCTTGACTCGGAAGTATGTGCAGATATTCAAGATTGATTTCCAAGATTCGAGGGCACTCCAGAATGAGCGGGGATATTTCTTTACCCAATAGCAGGTCTGATCATGCAATCTCAGGTAAATATTTATAATAATCAAATTCAACGACAAATGTTGTTCAAACATATCCAGATGTTAAGCAAAATCAATGACAGTTTGTTAGCCAGAGTATATTTACAAATATTCAATATTGATTTCAACGATTTGATAGCAGAGATATTTCTCTCACCAATTGCAGCGCTGATCTTGCAATATCATGTAAATACATATATTAAGAAAATTCAATGTCAAGGTTCTTCTCCGGATTATATTTGCAGATATTTCAGGATTTATTTCCAAGATTTAAGCTTGTAATCTTTCCATTCACGTGGGAGCAGAAGAGACAAATTCGAGCTTGCATGATTTAGTGAAACGAACAGGTATACATCGACATTTGCCTATATCATATGCACATTAAAAGATATTGTGCATTGAATGCACAACATCTTCACATATTAAAATTTAGGGAAAAAAATTATAAAAAATTATTATATTATAATTTTATTTCACTTAATTATAATTATTATTAATTAGAAAAAGTTAATATACAATTTAATTTGACTTCATATATTGTTTGTGCTATTCCTAATCACAATTTGTGGAAACAAGAGTGGTTGACCATGAACAATAGATCAAAATGATAACATTTTTCACTACGTAGTTCATGACAACGGTCATAAATTGACTTAAAGTAAAAGTCAATCTTCCTAGGATAAACATAACATTAAGAGTTAAATGAAGTTACAGGGATTGGATCTAGAGCATTGTTTCAAGCTAGTTCAGGAGCTTTTAGATCACATGGAATATTTTTATAGGCAAGAAAGTGGACCATCCAACTAGCCATACAAGAGTGATCACATCATTGAACACATTGTATTTCATTCATGAAATATTGTATCATTACACTCTTCTTGTTTCTTCTTTACGACAATGCCCAAGAGTACCTTCATTTTCCATTGTAAGGTAACGAAATTCAAATATTGGCTTTCTCTTCCCTTAGTGTTTCCAGGGTTAGGAACCCAATTGGCTAACTCAACTTGAATTTTTGAATTAGAATAGGTTTGTTCGTCATTAGTGGTCAAGGCTTCAAGTTGGGGTATTTTCTATTCAATTCAATGAGGAGTGGCAGAGTGGAAAATGTCTACGACATCTTCTGCCTAAGCTTGGGCCCGCAGATGGCCTTGTGGACCTTTGCCCCTAAACCCCTGATTGGAGTGCATTCATCACCAGGGCATGTTACATCATAATACCAAGGGTGAGGTAATAATACTCACCCAAAACACCCAGAAACAAAAGGGATTGTAGATGAGATAATCAAATAGAAGGAAAACCAGGGGAGGGAAGGATTGCAAGGGAGCTATAGGAAAAATTTGGATGAAGAAAAACAAGTAAGCATGGGGCACGAGTAGAATACTACATGCAAGATCCAACAAGGACTCGGAGGAAACAACATCAAAGACACTACTCACCCCTTTTGTGCTAAGAGTGTTCCATTAGAGAACCCACCAAATAGAAGAAAAATTAGTGAAGTTATCAAAACCAAATGAATTGGACATTGAAAGAATTATCTAATGGTGACTGACCCACCGAGCAGAAACATGGTTTGTTGTGAGAGTTGATTGAAGCCTATTGTCTCCCTCTTCTACAATGTATTTTGTCATGATTGTTATCAGTGTCCCAGGTGAATCCTTCACTTCTTTTCTCCAACTTTTCCACTTAGTATTACTCATCCTCTAACGTTGGCATTGGAGAACTTCGAACCCAAAAGCTAAGCCTCCCAAAATTCTAGTGCATGGTGAACCATGGCGACAAACAAAATCCACATCCCTCGCTATACAAGGAACTCATAGTATCCCCAGAAGTCCTCATAGCCCAAAATGCGCCCCTTGCTAACTGTCACCCAAAGGACATCTCTCACCTACAACGGTGAAATATCACTAGCGTAGTAGAAAACCTGAAGAGAAAGGTTTTGCATTGTAGAGTGTTTGGTTAGGAAAGAGACTGTCATGAGATTGGAAGGTGGTATAGTTTTTGTATGTGTTTTTCGAGAAGGTTTGCCATGCCACACCCCCTCTTCTTAAATGCAATGGAAGGTGGTAGGGTGGTGACCCAACCCCTCCATTTTCCCAAATATCCGTAGGTTTTAACGTTGTATAGAAATTATCTGCAAACAAACTCTTAAAACATTAAAAAACAAATACCAAGAGCATAAAGCATAAAAAATATATACACAAATATTTTCCCCTATATCCCAAAACCATGACTACCAACTTGAATTTTCATTATATTCCTTTCAATATAAAACACATATATATACATGTTGAAGCGTTCATAAACCTCAATCCATTAATTATAGATTAGAACATAATCGCAGTTCCCTTGACCAGATCTACAAAATACCATGGGCAGAAAACCATCATGCCCAAAACCATGTGCAAATCCATGCACAAAACCATAGGCAGGTCCGCCCACCTAATATAGGGTCCAAGAAAAGGGCGCTGCCATGAACCCTGTGTAGGGGACTACTGCCTCCTTGCTATGCCTCACACAAGGGACAGGGTGTTGGCTGCCCCCTACTACATCTGGTGCAAGCGAAGAAGGGTTACCCGCCCCCCTCTTACACCCCACTTCGTGCATCCAGCTACTAGTGGAAAGACTATACCACACACCCAACACCACAATCAAGGATAAACACATAAGTACATTTTAAAAATGTGTAAAAATCATAAATATTAACTAAATTATAATCTTATTTTCAATTATTATTATTATTATTATTATTATATGCATCAATATTATTAATGATGGAGATTCACTCCATTTTAGCACAGAAATCCTTAAGTTGTAAATAGGCGTTCTCACAATACTGTTGAAAATGCAACAAGATGATGGAGCTTAGTGAAATGAAGTCGCCTTCACTAAGTGGGCCCGCAGGCTATTTTTGGCGCAGTGTCTATTTTTAGACTATGTCTATTTTTAGACATATGGATCATGGTCTATGAGTTGCAGGATGCTATTTATGGATGATTGGTCGAGTTGGTAAAAATAGATGGACCTCTATTTTTAGACATTGGGCGGTTTCTATTTTTAGACTGCCGGGCTAAAAATAGAACAGTAAAATATTATTAACCCTTAATAATATTTAGACTATAAACATTATCTTATCCTCTTGGAGCACTTCAGTTTGATGCTTGGATGTGGCACATGCAACTAACAGAAGGAAATACGCTTTTCCTAAGGGTTAGTTGAGCTATTGCATGGTTGACTTCAGTTAGAACTCATGTGGCAGAGTTTGGTGGAGTTGATGAGACAGTTGGTGGAGTTGTGTTCGATTTAACTTAGTTGAACTAGTTGTATTTAGTCTAACTGACAAATACACTAGTGATGAGTGGTGTGAATTAATTATTAATTAATTCACTAATTATTAACTCATAAATCAACTAAAGAACACATTAGTTAACTGCAATGCATGGACAGTTCAGTGGAGACCAATGTTAGAGGTGGGTGAAAGGGTGTGATTGACTATCAGTTGTGACCATGATTATGCATGAGATTTGCACACACATTGATGGAGATTGCCAATGAGGATTGCGCAGTTGGAGCTAGTGGGATTCGAACTTGGATCTCATCATTAATCAACTTGGATTGCGCAGTAGAGGCAGGGAGACTTGTGGAGGAGATTTGAACCTGTGACTAGTTCACTTTCCATACTAGTTTTGTGTGTAGCATTGAGATAGTACTGAGTACTTGTGAGGAGTACTGTGCTATGTATTGTTACATGTTCTCTATCATTATAATATACAGATAGTTGGGGGTTTTCAGCTATTTCTTTCCCCATTACATCTTGTGTTGATATGTGTGCTTGATTATGTTTTAATGAGCGCATGCGACTGCTTTCTATTTCCGCATATTGATGATCAATTGTAGAAGAGGTTATGTATTATGCATGAAGCTTAAATAGTGTGTAATCGGGATAATCTCGGTGAATAATTCAGCTATTATTCAAATTTATACATGGTATCAGAGCGAAATTGATCATCAGATCTATTACAGTGATTACAATTATTTCGGTAGACAGAGTCTGTAACGGGCCAGGTAGCCTCTGGATCCATCCTTTCTTTGAAAGGTGATATATCTAGTAAATGCCCCTACAGTCAATCTCTGTGCTAGAAATAATTTTTTCTCACAGATTGGAAGCAGTTGAGTTTTGAGCTGGTGGAATTTGAATTTGCAGCAGAATTTGGAATTCGAATTTGCAGTAGTTTTCTTGGTGCCAAAGTTGAAATGTCTTTCAACGGATTGCGACTAGAATATGCCCTTGAGGGCAGTTCGAATTATGTTGCATGGAAGGACAGAATGGAGGCGGTATTAGATGATAACGGGCTGAAGGAGTTCATAGATGTTGAGATCCCAAAGCCTACTGATGCTGCTCAAGTTGAAGCTTGGCAAAAGAAGATGGCGAAATGTCGAAGGATTCTGTTGGAGGGCGTGAAGGATCACATTGTATCCAGCATGCATGGAAAATATTCTCCATACTTGATGTGGAAAGCGTTGATAGATTTATTCCAAAGCAAGAGCGACTAGAGGAAGTTGGCGCTCAAGGATAAACTCAGACACATAAAGATGGAGAAAGGCGACAGTATGCCCAAGTACCTCACGAAGTTCATCCAATGCAGGGATGAGCTGGGAAGTGTGGGGGTGATTGTTGATGATGAGGAATTGGTGAGCTTGGCTCTCCTTGGTCTTCCGAAGAGTTGGCATGCCTATCAGGATTCTGTCAATGGTTGGGAGAAATTGCCATGATGGGAGCGACTTTGGTCAGATCTTGTGCAAGAGGAGATAAGGCGGAATACCAGAGACAGATCTTCATCAAAGGCATCTGATGAAGAAAATTGCGCTTTGGCTGCCAAAGAAAATAAGGGGAAGATAAAGAAAGCTTCTCATTAGGTAAAGTGTGAAGTTTCAAGGTAGAATTGTTTTCTTGTCACCAACTTGGAACATTATGCCACAAATTGTCCACAGAAGAAGAAAATAAGAAACTCTTTGGATGCAGCGGCGGGAGAGAGGCCTTAGCCTTGCGGTTTGAGTTGGATTTTCCAGCGATCGCATGCTTTGTCTCAAGTGTGATGGGATCGGTATGGTTCTTGGGCAGTGGTGCGTCTTTTCACATATTTGGAGATCGAGATCTGTTTCGATACGGATGACAAAGATCTTGGAGTGCACATCGAGATGGGCGATGATGGTAGATACAGTGTGACCGGTATCAGTACCATTTCCTTTGAGAGGGAGTCTGGTAAACCCTTCGTATTGAAGGAAGTGATGCATGTTCCAGAATTGAAGAAGAATCTGATCTTTGTGGCGATGTTAGAATACAAGGGGTGTGATGTTGTCTTCAGCGAAGGAAAATCTTTCCTGCGCAGTAAGACAACTGGAGAGACCCAGAAGATAGGGGTTCGAGTCAAGAACCTTTATCAATTACAAGTAGATGGCTACGCAGTAATGGCATGCAAGGCAGAAGGAGTGGTGAGCCGGGATGATGGCGAGCTGTGGCACCGGAGATTGGGCCACCTTTACCATGGAGCTTTGAAGATACTGCAGCAGATTTCTACTGGGCTTCCTAAGGGCACTCTTGCGCAGTCAGATCAGTGCAAGGGGTGTACCTTGGGAAAATTTGTGAAAGCCACCTTTCACGAGAAGGATAGTCATGCCATGATGATCCTTGAGATAATTCACACAGACGTGTGTGGACCTTTCTCAGTAGCTTCGACAACAAAGCTCAAGTACTATGTGATCTTTGTTGATGATTTTTCCGGAAGTGCTGGATCTTCTTCATGCAGAAGAAGAGCGAGACATACTCAAAGTTCTGTGAGTTCAAGGCTCTGGTTGAGAAGGAATCAGGGAAGCATGTGAAGGCTCTTAGGAGCGACAATGGTGGTGAATTCATCTCTGCTGAATTCAAGGACTTTTGCAGCGCAGAAGGAATTCGGAGAGAGCTCGTAGCACCTCATAACCCACAGCAGAATGGGGTTGCTGAGCAGAAGAACAGAACGGTCATGGGTGTTGCACGGGCGATGTTGCATGATCAGGGCCTACCCCTTCCCTTGTGGGCGGAGGCATGCAATACTGCAGTATATGTGCAGAACCATTGTCCTCACAAGATACTTGGCATGAGTACACTGGAGGAGGTGTTTTCTGATAAGAGACCTGATATTTCCCATTTGAGGATTTTTGGTTCACCTGTCTACATGCATGTGACGAAGGATGCCAGGAAGAAGCTAGATCTGACCGTAGAGGTTGGAATATTTGTGGGGTATACTGATACACCCCACAACTATCGTGTGTATTTTCCAGATAGTCGCAAGACTGTTGTGCGACGGGATATCAAATTTCAGGAGGAGAAAGCCATGAAGTGTTCGCTTGAGAGGGAGCCACACTTGCATGCAGATGAGGAGATATTAGTTGCTAAGGATGGGCTTCTGGATGTGGATCAGCCATAAGAGGAAGTTCATGGAGTGGAAGAGACCACTCATGCAGCACCAACCATCAGAGGGCGCAAGCACACTACAGAAGCTGAGCGAATGGCTCAAGATGCAGAGAAGATTGTAGGACCACCTACAGCACAACGCAAATAGAGACATTCACCTGATCGGTACACTGGATACATGGCTCTTGTGAGAAAATGTGTCATGACAGAGCCATCCTCTTTCGAGGAAGCTGTGGAGGACCCCGCATGGGTAGATGCCATGGTGGAAGAGTATGATTCAATTTTCAGAAACAGTGCATGGGAGATTGTCCCAAGACCGGAGGTGAAATCAATGGTGGGTTCGTGATGGATCTACAAAGTGAAGCAGGCAGTTGACGGGAGTGTGGAGAAGTACAAGGCAAGATTTTTTTCCTGAGGCTTCTCACAAATAGAGGGGATCGATTATGAGGAGACCTTTGCACCTGTCGCAAGGTATTCTTCCATACAGACGATCCTAGCTCTCTCAGCGCAGATGGGGTGGCACATCCATGAGATGGATGTGAAGACTGCGTTCCTCAATGGAGTCATTGAGGAGGAGGTGTACATAGAGCAGCTCGAAGGTTTCTAGATCTTCAGCAGTGAGTCGCATGTGTGTAGACTCAAGAGAGCACTCTATTGGTTGAAACAAGCACCTCATGCTTGGTACACACGGATAGACAGTTATTTCACTGGACTTGGATTCTCCAAGAGTGAGGCGGATCCTAACCTGTACCAGATTGTGGTGGAGGGGAAGTTGCTGATCATTGTACTATATGTAGATGACCTGATTTTGATGGGTGATGAGTTGTTGATACTTTCATGCAAGGAGGATCTTGCTAGAGAGTTTGAGATGAAGGACTTGGGCCTCCTTCATTATTTCCTGGGATTGGAAATTTGGCAGCGCAGTGATGGACTATTTGTTTCTCAGGGTAAGTATGCCCGGGAAATACTGGAGAAGTTCAACATGCATGGCTGCAAGCCTATTGATACTACTATTCTTGGAGGTTGGAGGAAGGATGATGCTACTTCGGCAGAGGTAGTGGATGCCACTATTTATCGACAGTTGGTGGGGTCGCTTATGTATCTGGTCAATACACGACCTGATATATGCTATGCTATTAACCAGCTTTCGCAAGATATGGTTAAGCCTACCAAGCTCTTCTGGAAGGCAGGCAAGCATGTATTGCATTATCTTAGAGGCACATCGAGATATGGCTTGTGGTACAGACAGGAGGATGAGGTGAAGCTATGTGGCTTCACAGATGCAGATTGGGCAGGGAGCCCAACAGACAGAAAGAGCACATCTGGAGGGATCTTCAGTATCGGGTCGATAGTAGTTTCTTGGTACATCAAGAAGCAGAGATCCGTGGCACTTAGTTTAGTAGAGGCTGATTATATGGCAGCAAGCTTGGCTGCATGCGAGGCCATATGGATGAGGAAGATCCTGGTCGGGTTGTTCGGGTCACACTTGGAGCCTATTGTGATTTATTGTGATAACCAGAGTTGCATTAAACTCTCGGCTAATCCAGTATTTCATGATAGATCCAAACACATCGACATCAGGTACCATCATATCAGAGATTGTGTTCAGCGGAGAATCATGATGCTTTCATATGTTCCCACGGAGGATCAGGATGTCGACATCTTGACGAAGGTGCTCATTTTGTGAGAAAATTCGAATACCACGTATACAAAGATAGGGGCGTGATAATCATATTTGTTGAGAGGGGAGTGTTGAAAATGCAACAAGATGAGATGGAGCCGCAGTACCTCCAGTTGTTCTCACTGCGGCTCGTGTTTACGGGCGCAGTTCATTTTTTAGACCAGGCTCATTTTTAGATATATGGACTGGGCGGTTCATGACTTGCAGATGTTATTTATGATGATTGGTCAAGTTGGTAAAAATATATGGACCTCTATTTTTAGACATTGGGCGGTTTCCATTTTTAGACTGCCGGGCTAAAAATAGAACAGTCAAATATTATTAACCCTTAATAATATTTAGACTATAAACATTATCTTATCCTCTTGGAGCACTTCAGTTTGATGCTTGGATGTGGCACATGCAGCTGACAGAAGGAAATACGTTTTTCCTATGGGTTAGTTGAGCTATTGCATGGTTGACTTCAGTTAGAACTCATGTGGCAGAGTTTGGTGGAGTTGATGAGACAGTTGGTGGAGTTGTGTTCGGTTTAACTTAGTTGAACTAGTTGTATTTAGTCTAACTGAAAAATACACTAGTGATGAGTGGTGTGAATTAATTATTAATTAACTCACTAATTATTAACTCATAAATCAACTAAAGAACACATCAGTTAACTGCAATGCATGGACAGTTCAGTGGAGACCAGTGTTAGAGGTGGGTGAAAGGGTGAGTGTGACTATCAATTGTGACCATGATTGTGCATGAGATTTGCACACACATTGATGGAGATTGCCAATGAGGATTGCGCAGTTGGAGCTAGTGGGATTCGAACTTGGATCTCATCATTAATCAACTTGGATTGCGCAGTAGAGGCAGGCAGACTTGTGGAGGAGATTTGAACCCAGGACTTGTTCAAATCTCAGCTAGTTTGTGTGTAACTTTTGGAGATAGTACTGAGTACTTGTGAGGAGTATTGTGCTATGTATTTTTACATGTTCTCTATCATTATAATATACAGATAGTTGGGGGTTTTCAGCTATTTCTTTCCCCATTACATCCTGTGTTGATATGCGTGCTTGATTATGTTTTAATGAGCGCATGCGACTGCTTTCTATTTCCGCATATTGATGATGAATTGTAGAAGAGGTTATGTATTATGCATGAAGCTTAAATAGTGTGTAATCAGGATAATCTCGGTGAATAATTCAGCTATTATTCAAATTTCTACAAATACCATGATATGTCAAGACTAGAAGCTTAAAAAAACTATAATGTATTAGTCCATGCCAAGGAAAGACTTTAAAAATCGATTTGTCTATTGTAGCATTGGCCAATACAAGTTCTAATGTTTAACTTTAAAAAACAAATATCTATTTTTCAATATTATTGAAAAAAATAATTTTCAAAACTTTTGTTGGACTATAACTTGAAGGTCATATTGTATCTTTTGAACAATAAAATTCTATGTTGACAACTTCTTTAGATTTTATGTCATAATTTATCAATGAAGTTGCAATATTTATGCCATGTTCTTTAGATATTTGTGCACTGATTTTTCCTTCTGAAGCTTCATAGGAAAATCACCTAAAATTATATTTTTTTAAACAACTCATAGTCACATAAATAATATATTTACAATCAAATATTGGACATCATAATTTAATTGCATAAAAATGGATAATAACAAGACATAAATAGATATACTACCAAGAGTTATTTTCCACCCTTATTTATGTGTTCCTAAGATTTTTAACAAGGAAGAATAAAAATGTTTATGTGCAAAGTTACTAGTGATCAATACCCACCAAAATTTATGCAATTCCTTGCCTCTTAATAGGATTTTTTTTCACTTCATATGTTAATTTGAAATTTGTTTGAAAGCATAATTTCCACTTGAAATGAAGGAACTATGCCACCGTGGAGAACTTGTTTCATGTTACACTTGTTAAACATTTTTTTTAATAAATAAATTTAAACAAATTGCTTAAGACATAACTAATTTTGAAATAAATCACAATCGTTCATATACGCCTACTATTAAAATTATTTTAGAATATTGTGGATTTTAAATCCCTATCATCTACCTAATAATTATTAATAATTAAATTAAAATTCTGTAAACACTATTGCAAAACAAACATATCTAACACCTTTATTTTAAACATTCAATAACAAATTTATTTAAACAAATGCATATATTGAGTTAGTTTAACAACAAATTTAATCTTCCAAGCACATTTGCAGACATTCAAAATTGATTTATTAGATTTTAGAAAATTAGAATGACATTGTTAATCCCTATGTAAGTAAGTTTTGCATTGAACAATGAAATTAAAAACATCTTAATTAAAATTATTTCACCACTCAATTTAAAAATACCTTATCTAATTTAAAAATATATTAACATATCTAATTAAATCTAAACTATATTTTCAAATGTATTTTGTAAAATCACTTAAATGTAAAGTGCAACATAAAATTGACTTAATCTCCATAGTAATGTTTTGTCCAACTTTTTTTTTAACACATCTAAAGTAAACAGACATACATTTTTTTTGGAAGAATATTTAGTTTATTTCTTAGACTCTCCTTAGATGCTCTAATTAGCAATTGAAAGACAAAACTTGATGAATGAACAAGGCGACTCTCAGGTGATACAAGGTGCACCTAGAGATAGCTAAACAATGATGTCACACTTTTCATTAATCAAATCAATCAACAATACACATACCTTATACAATTACATTACATTAGGGAGATCAAACAAACTAATAAAAATAGGATCTAAATCCTAAATAAAGATATAATCTACACGAATACAGCTACCTACTCCATTATTTCGAAGTCTCCCCCTTAATCGATAAAGGATTTATTTCCATACCTAATTTCTCTTTAAACAACTCAAATCTCATCTTCCCAAGAGGCTTAGTGAAAATATAAACAAAATTTTCACAAGCATTACAATACATGAAAGTAATATCTTTATACTGTATCTTCTCTCTAACAAAATGAAACGGAATATCAACATACTTTGTTCTTGCATGATAAATTGGATTATTTTCCAACTTTATTGAGCTCTGGTTATCATATCTAATTACTATAGACTTCTTTTTTTCTTCTCCAACAATTTGAATAACCCTCCTCAACCAAAAAAATTCACAAGTTGTTGCACACAAAGCTTTATACCCTACCTTAGTGGATGACAAAGATACATTAGGCTACCTCTTGCTACTTCATGAAACAATCCGATCCAATGCTAAAAGCATAACCTGTAGTAGACCTCCTATCACACAGATTACTATCCGAATCTGAATTTGAGTACCCTGTCAACTCAACACCAAATGAATTAGTACTTAAAGCAAAAATTAATTTTTCCTTTAAGATACCTAAGTACAAATTTCACTTCTTTCCAATGTATTTCTTGAGGTATTTACTTAAATCTAACTTAAAACACTAATAGAGTATAGTATATCAGGTTTGGTCATAGTCAGATAATCCAAGCTTCCCACCAGTTTTCTATATAGCGAACCATCAACCTCTTCTGAGCTATAATCATTGTGAAGTTTCACATTTTGTTGCATTGGAATGAAAACATTCGTACACTAATCCATTTATAAAATTATTAAGCAATTATCGGACATTCTTAACTTGAAAAAGAAAAGTCTGACCATCATCTCTCCAAACTTCAAGACCTAGACAATAATGTAACTCTCCCTGAACTTTCATCTCAAATACTTGTGACATATGCACCTTAATTCCATCAATTAGTTTACCAGAATTCTTGTAATAATTAAATCATCAACATAAAAGGAAAACAATACAACATGCCCCTTTGAATATCTTGTAACTATTACAACCACCCTCCAAAATGTTTCCCATGCTTTGATTTTGGAGCTTCCATTTTATCCACAAGAGCTTAGAATTAATTATCATTAAGTATTCATGTTTTGATCAAGTCTTGTATTTTCATGCACTTCTTGTGATATCTTATTTTGATCCTAACTCGAATCTTTTCATTCACTATCAACCTTATAACTAGACCTTCCAGCATTGATGGCCTTTCCTGCAGAAAGTGCACAATCCTCAAAGGCAAGAAAACATTGATGATATAACCTGCACAATACTTCTTGGTGTGCTAGCCTTGACCTTAGAAACTGCACAATTTTGGATAGTAGCCCAGCCTTGAGCTTATAAATTACACAAAACATCTCTTTCTCTTAGAAATTGTGAAATTCATTAAATCAAGGAATTTCCCAATCCCTTTTGATTGGGAACTGAAAAAGCCTTCTTGGCAGTGCATATGGTCAGTTTCCCAAAAAAATCAAAAATTTGCATACCTATAAATTAGGGAGTGATCGTTTAGTTTCCTGACAGATGGCACAATTTGTATTTTTGGACTTTCCGCCAAGTGTCACTTTTTACTTGATTTTAGGACCATCCTAGATATATATAATAGACACCCCTAGAGATAATTTACACACTAAATTTTGGATCTCTATCCTTTATAAGTAGATCAAGGACCATTCGGTAGAGTTTGTGGCGCTTTGCTGGGTGAGTTTTTTTTATATCTTTTGCCTCTTTTCTATCGCTTTTTTTCGTTTCAGTTCTGTGAGTTTTTTTTTTACTTGTTTCTTTTAATGGTTGTTGTTTTCTTAAGTTATATTACCTTGTAAAATATTTGGTTCATTCCTTCATTCACTTTTAAAAGTGTCGCATCAACTTTCTTATTTTTACCTATTAGCAGTCGTCGTTTCGGAAACTCCCCGTGCATGTTTGTTTTTACTTTTGCATGTTGGTCCTCTGCACTTTATTTTCATTGAGTTATATATCATTTTTAATATCTAAACTATAATTTCACCATCACATAGATATACTATTTTATCAAACTCTTTCCGAGCATATCTTCCCTTTACTTGGGCACAAGTTGCCTCGGTCAACTTGGAATTTCGCAAACCCAACGCTCAAGCTTCATGTTTCGACTCTGATACTATGAAATATGTAGTACCTGTCTTTCCCACCTGTGCATTGCATAGTTCTAGGGACCAAGAATGACCCTTGTCCACTAAGACTGTGCAATGCGAAGTATCTTCCTCGGTCTGCCTAGGTTGAGACTGCATATTGCGCAATCTCAAGCCTCAAGCTCCTCCCATGGTTTTTGAGAATGCGTAATGCACATTTTAGGAAGCTATGTCATTTACCCAACTTTGAAATTATGCAGTTTTATTCCTCATTCTTATGGTTTTTACCTTGATATTTCTCTGTGAGTCATTTTTCTAAAGCTAATTCATGTTTTAAATTTACTGTTTTTCCTCCTATAGGTGTTGGAGTTGTTGAGAACTTATCTTCATCTGTCACTTTCATCATGGAACCCAAGAGATATGCTTCAAAAAAAACTACATCAAACACCATCAGGGATGCAGTTGAAATTACTCCAATGAAATTTCTTATTTTCTCGTATACTCAATTGTTCATAAAGAAGATATAACATGGCACAAATTGAATGAGGTTTTATGAGAAAGAATATTCAAAGTGGATCTTGAGGATGGACAAATGTATATCAATGTCCAAAGGTTAGGGTTACATAAGGTTGCATGAAGGTACCTGACTTTCCCATGTGCATACATTTTAAACTGGATAATATCTCATGGAGATACAAGGACTCTAACTCTTAGCAGTACCAGCGGGCAAAGTATTGACTCTTTTATGGAACCAGATTACCATCTCATGTATCATTTGTCGCAACCGAAATCTCTCATAGATTATTATTTATATGTAACCACTAGTTACTAGAGCACAACGGATATTTTCAAAAGTTGTGTTAAAGAGTATTAAAGTTCCCTAAGACACCCACCAACACCTACAAGACAAAATATCTTAGGAGGGCCTATCTTTTCCTCATAATTCTATGTTGCAGAATTTTTCGTCAGCAGAGTACTTAGAACTTCCCACAAGGGTGGGATTACTTACTGAATCAAGTTGTGAACGAAGGAAAATCATTCAACTGGTCATAATTTTTGGCTCAAATGTTGAAGATCCATGTATTCATTTCCCATATTGCTCTAAAGGGCAAGAAATTTGAATTTTACATGTCTTCCTACCTACTGGATGCAATCTGTGCTCACAATGCATTTCCTAGCATAGATTAGACCTAGTTGTTAAGCAGAGAAGAAGGTACATTTCACCCCATCTTTACCAAAATTTGTTATGTATTTTTACGTATTTTCCCCTCATCTTAGCAATAAAGTAAAGGAAAATAACGTAAATCCAAGGGATAGTGAACTAATGATGAAAGGACTCTTTAATAACATAACAACTAACTTGTCGTATCTTTATTGATAGATAAGAAAAGAAGCTGAACTACTGATGACCAAAAGATAGCTTACAAGGGAGGAAAAAGGGATCATAATGGCTCCTACGGATCGATGGAAGATGGAGAGGCACATACATGATTGGAGTACTCAAACGATAGCCACGAGGCAGCAGGATTCCGTATGGAAAGGATTCGTTCCTAATTTTGAATTCACCTTTAAAAGGTTGAAGATGAACAAGATATAGATATATTTCTCTATAATAGATGTATCGGGACAGAATCGTCAAGTTGTATTAATGTATTACTCTGTGGCTTAATAAATAACCTAGCATTTTTAGAATAGATAATCTCTGAGTATTCCTTAGCACTAAAATTCTGGTGGCTTTGGGCCTAGCCTTAGGAGTTTCTCTACTACTTCTGTGCTATACATTTATTTACATAAATTGTGTTCTCAGTTATCTAGTGTGTTTCATAAGATATCGTTTAATTGGTTAATTGTGAAGATAAGATGCTACAACTTCCTCTTTTATTAGACTATTTTACCATTCATGCCTTCTTGCCTAAAATCAATGCTTTTATAATTGTTCGATTAGTTTTAGCACGACTGCTGTTCAATTTTGCATGTAGTTAAGATTGGATCTTTCTTTATTATCTTTATGAGCATTGGTTATTGTTTAATTCCGAAAGTTGTCATTATTTGATTAAAAGAGAATTCCATTGAAAATTTTGGAATAATTGATTGTTGTTCAATTCATTAGAGTTGTTTTTCAATTCATTACGGTTGTTCTCCAATTCATCCAAGCACACTGTTCAATTGTAGTTTATCCTTTCCAGACCTGAGTAGTTACTTCTGCATGGGATTAGAATAGAGTTAGCTCCCTTGAATAGTCAAAATAATTATTTAGATCACTTCCAAGTTGATTTGATTGAACTTCGAGAATTAGACAGTCTTCCTTATGATAATTTAGAGTATTTTTCCTCCAATGTCACTTGCATATACTGTGCTTACACTCTTGAAATAACAAGACTTGCCTTGGGTTGATAATTAAATTAAAATCATTGAGGTTACCTTTAAACAGTCACCTTTATGACCCAACATTGTGGCGCAATTTCCATGGAGAGTGTTTAAGAGTGATGTCCTTTATTTCTTTTTCCTTTTGTTGTGAAAGAATTGGGTATTGAAAACAAGAGGTAAGAACCTGCGTAAGATCAAGAAAAACACTTTCTCTCTAGCCCACTTTTCAGCAATTTTGCAGAGGTTAGTAGGATAGATGCTCTTGTGTTATGAATAGGATGAAAACGACAGAAACAATTCAAAATCTCCCACTTAAATCCACAAAACTCAAACTACCAGTGATCCTAGGTGGAACAACATATATATACAAAATCATTAATAATGTTGAATCCCAGGCATCCGTAGGACCCAGAACCATTCCTACTCAAAGTCCTAATACACTCCCTCAGGCAGTAGCCTCACCATATGCAGCCCACATCGACATTCATAGTTATACATAAGGGTCTGAAAAAAGCCTTTAGACTGTCGATCACGTAAGTCCTGACCCCCCGAGAGAGGGGCTACAAATATCCATAATGAATAATCATGTGAATTCCCCACAAAAATTCCTTTGGATATGTTAATGGAACTAAAATATCATTGCATTTACAATATGAGGTTACATGTATTTACGATATGAGGTTGCATTTTTTCTCTCTTGCATGCAGTGCTTGTTTTAACCAATAGGGCTAGAAGAAACGCAGATAGAAGGATAAATTAGTTCAAATAACACATCATCCATGGGAGGGAATTCTATCCAAAATGAACCCGCAACCTTCCAAATCTTAGAAGCAGCTCGCACTATTCTCCAGCAAATTGGCTAGTTGCCATATCTACACATACTACAAGGGTTTGACACAGAAATAATAGTTGAATTCCTGCAAAACCTAAGGGAGGGACATACCAGACTCATAGGAAGGATTATACTGGTCGTATAGAATATCATCGCTAAGGTCTCCAAAATACCAACAGAAGGAGAAATATGGACTGAAAAACATGTTCTCCTACAAGAAGAAATCTCAATATACTAGGACCTGGGCAAACCGCTAGAGTGAAAGGGGAAGGGGTTCAACCCTGTGTATTTACAGAAACCTTGGCAATAATTGGTAGTGTTCATGCAAAGTTACATCACATGCGATGGACACCAGGATGTGGTAAAACCCCGCCAACTTAAACTACTAGTTTTTCTCAAATGAAAAATTTCAGTTAATCTGCCTTCTTTCTTGAATTCTATATTGCACGATAGTGTTTTTTGAATTAGAAAAGACAAAAACCGCCAAGCAGTCATCAGCAACCATGACTTGATCAAATTAACAATCATTCATGAGCTAGGAAAACAACAGACATCTTGGGACAACTTTGTTAATCCTGCCTTGCATGCCCCTAAGGAAAACCCTGTCAAAATATGAATTGAACTTCCTAGAATAGACATACCCAGGAGAGAAAGAGGAAAAAGGGCCCATGTTTCGACCATAGAACCAGGGAAATGAAGATCGTCCAAAATGTTGCAATTACGGCAAGACGCCTCTGAATTTCCAAATGAGGCAGGACCATCCCATACACCACCTTCAAGCCCTCAAAACATGCCCTTTCAAGACTACAAAGAAGAAATGGCTCAAGTTCTAGAGCAAATGAGGTCATCTCGTGAAATTAGAATCCCATATAAACATGTTGAGGGGAAGAGGGACCTGTTGAATCAACCTACCACTTACAACAGCTCTGGCCACACTAAAGTATTAAACCACCAAAATTAATTACAGGCTTTAACGGTTTTATCTCCCCCCGATAGTGAATGGGTGAGTAGGGCAGAATGGACAGAAGGGATATCTGAATCTAGAAATCAGTCGGGATACACCATTCCATTTGAACAAAACACAACCATGGAGACAGTTCCCCTAACACCTGAAGGGAACATTATCTCACCCAGTTGGGACGTTAATACAAAAATAAACTCTACGGAAAAGGAAGTAAATATTATCACTGATAACCTTAGAATGAGCACCATCATTCTCGAAACTGAAGCCATTGCTCCTCCTTCCCGTGCCAAAATCTTGCTAGAAGAAAAATCAGCTGAAAATAAGTTAAGGAAAATGATCAGGACTTGCAAGAGGTTGAGCAAGATGATAAAACATTTGAAGAAATATTTGAAGGAAGTGATCAAGGCTCGAAAACCTAAGAAGGAATTGGCTAGCATGGAAACCCAAACATATTTTGTTACCCAATTGGTAGAAACTACTGAAATTTCTGTACAGACTGACCGAGTGGACACTTCTGAAGCTTCTGTGAAGACTAATCTGGAACCTACAGAAGATAATGGAACTCAAATAGAGGTGACACCTGCCTACAATCCCCTAGTAAAAAAGGATGCCATTTAGAAGTTGCATAAAGAGTTATTCAAATCCAGCATGAATTGGCTCAGTGTAGAAAAGAAGTAGTACCCTCACAATAACATCAGGCATTACTGAAGAGGTTTAAAGACCTTTCTGCAACTGAGGATGAAACATTTTCTCAACTCATGGATGAAAGGACAAAAGTAAAGAAAGCACAGGAGCAAGTGGAACAAGCTAAGAAGAAAACCAGTATCGTTTTCTCTCTTTACAAGGATGTATTAACTTGTAGGGCACCAACCACAAACTATGCTCTATTCTTAGTGGAATGGTATTTATTGTTGAAATTCAAGGCTATCAGGGCAGGGAAGCCAACCACTTTTAAAACCATTAAGGAATTTGTCGAGTGTTGCAATGAGTGGGATGAGCAGGTCCAACATCTTCTCTATGAATTATATTTACACAATTTCTTTCTAGAGGAAGATAGGGACATTAACCCCAACCCCTTCATTGGGGATGTTCAATTCTAGTCTTTCCTATCTTTTTCCAAGAACCAGACTCAGTGGGCTAAGGTGTACAACACTTTTCAGAAAAGAGAGCATTGCCTAGAACTATGGGTTAGGGAGGAACCCACTAAACCCCTGTACTTGTTCACCCAGCATAATAAATTCATGCAGAGAAAATGAGTGATATCGAAGTTGGGGCCCATCCACAAAGATATTGTGGAGCATGGGTGGGCATACTTCCAAGACATTCAATAATAAGCATTGGAAATAGCCAAATATAGAAGGTTAGCCTCTACAAACAATGGTGAAGAACAAAGAGCCATTTGGATACAATAACTTCAAATTTGATGCTTTTAGGTTCCTTATGTACAACAACCTAATTTTGAACATGGGCCCTACATGGATAGGGTGAAAATACAGGTGCCCCCTCATCTAGTATCCCCCTTGAGGACTATCATCATGATTATGAGTTTCCAGAGGGGCACACGAGCTCATCCTTTGCAAAGATCAAAGAGAGACATGGCTTCAAACTCTATAAAGAGGAGGTATACCCTGCATATTCCCTAACCCAGCTACACATCAACCATTTATTTGCACGAGGAGCCACAAAAAGGTAAGCAGGGGAATATTTTGGGCCAAGAAGAAGGTACGTTTCACCCCATATTTGCCACAATTTGTTATGTACTTTTACATATTTTACCCTCATATTAGAAATAAAGTAAAGTAAAATAACATAAAGCCAAGGAAGAGTGAAATAATTATAAAAGGAGTGTTTAATAACGTAAGAACTAACTTGTCGTATCTTTATTGATAGAGAAGCAAATCAATTGAATCGCTAATGACCAAAGGACAGCTGACAAAGGAGGCAAATGGGATCATAATGGCTCCTACATATCAACGGAAGATGGATAGGCACATCCACTCTTGGAGTACTCAAACAACAGCCACGTGGTAGCAGGATCCCGTATGGAAAGGATCCCTTCCTAATTTTGAATTACCTTTAAAAGGCCGAAGATGAACAAGATATAGATATATTTCTCTGTAATAGACGTATCAGGACATAATCATCAAGTTGTATTAATGTATTACTCTTCATCTTAATAAATAATCTGGCATTTTTATAATACACAATCTCTGAGTATTCCTTAGCAGTAGACTTCCGGTGGCTTTGGGCCCAACCCTTGGATTTTCTCTGCTACTTCTATACTATACGTTTATTTACAGAATTTGTGTTTTCATTTATATAGTGTGTTTCATAAGATATCGTTCAATTGGTTAATTGTGAACGTAAGATGTTACAATTTCCTCTTTCATTAGACTAGTTTATCATTCATGCCTTCTTGCCTAAAATCAATGCTTTCATAATTTTTTAATGCTTTCATAATTTTTCAATGCTTTTATACTTTTTCTATTAGTTTTAACATGACTATTGTTCAATTCTGCATGCAGTTAATATTGGATCTTTCTTTATTATCATTATGATCATTGGTTGCTTTTTAATTCAGAAAGTTGTCCTTAGTTTATTAAAAGATGATTTCATTGCAAAATTTGGAATAATTGATTGTTGTTCAATTCATTAGAGTTGTTGTTCAATTCATTATGGTTGTTGTTCAATTCATGAAAGCACGTTGTTCAATTGTAGTTTATTATTTCTAGTCCTGAGTAGTTACTTCTACATAGGCTTAGAACAGGGTTACCTCCCTTGAATATTCAAAAGCATTCTATAGATCACATCCAAGTTGATTTGATTTAACTTCCAGAATTATACAGCCTTTCTTATGATAATTTAGAGTAGTTGTCCTCCAATGTCGCTTGCATATACTGTGCTTACACTCTTGAAATAAAAATACTTGCCCTGGGTTGATCATTAAATGAAAAGCATTGACGTTACCTTTAAACAGTCGCCTTTATGACCCAAAAATAGTCACTAAGAGATGTTTTCCTACACATTTACTGCAAGTTTCTTTTGGAGTGAATACATAAGTGAGTAATAGACAAGGAAAATTTTAAGAAACCCCCCAAATTATATTTATAATAAATGGGCGAATCCCCATGGTATATCGAAAAATGTATAGGCTATTTTTTCATTAAAATAATATACATATATAATTTTTTGGCGAATCTTTCACATAATTATTAAATTTTCTTAAATAATGGCAAATTTTTCACTAGGTTATAAAGTATTGAATATTATTGGTTAATCTTCTAAAAAATTAGAAAACATTGTAAAATATTAGCAATTAGTTACCAATGTATAGAAACATATTAATAATAAGAAAAATATTTATCTAAAAGCTCTGATATACAATTTTCCATTTTTTGGAAAAGAAAAATCAAGGGTAATGTTGCTCTAGGCTCTTGTTATACACTATTGAAAACATTTTTTCATGTTTTTATTATGTTTTACCATGAATGTCTTATCACATACCAAGTGGAAATTAATTGGAAAGGCACCCCAAAGTCATGTGATGTTGAACCAAATAAATTATTTTGCTCAAACTTGGTCTTTACGCATCTAGATAACCCTGACATATTCTATGTAATTCATATTGTGAGTTTACTCAAACCCTACTCCGAATGAGGTCACATATATTGTGAGTATACTCAAACCCTTCAGAGATGTGGAAGAAAAGAGTGTTTTTATTGATTTCAAAACACTCACTGCAACAAGAGATGGAAAGAACAAAAAAATTCCATGTAGGAGTCCTCTGAATATGAGAAGGAAATCACAGAGCTCTCTTTGGGGCCACCCTGCACCCCTTCAACCCCTAGTAAATTCTACATTGTTTGTTTATGTTTTCCAATTTTTTTAACTATTTTCCTAAAAAAATATTCTTTTGTGGCATTGTCTGTGTTCAGCCCCAACCTGCAACATTATTTGTGAGACTTCCATGAATATAGCTATATTTTTATCTCAAGTAAGTAGATTATCGATTCTCAATTTCTATGATTTGGATATTAATAGGGGCATATTTTTTAAAATGCATAAGAAAGCGATCCAAGTTGTTTTCAAAGGGATTTGAGCGTAACTCATTTCAGGTTTCGAAATGTTCTCGAAATTTTGATGGATATGCACAAAGTTTAACAGTTAACAATTAACTTTGTTCATATCTATCGGATTACCAAAATATTGAGAAAACTACAATTAAAATGAAAAGCTAAGTCAAATAATTTGCTATACTAATTCTTATTTATTAGATTTCCAACCTATTCAAGAATTGCAAAGAGCCTTCAATGTTAAAAGTTAAATCAAATATTTTCTTTTGTCACATAATTTTCCTCATCTATTGTCAGATATTACATTTACATCCAAATTCCTTCACTTTTGTTATTGATTTCAAACTTATATGCACATGAATTTTCCCAATTCAGCAACCAATTTTAAAAATTTTCAAATACGTTGTTCATATTATAGTTTTCAAAGTTCTCAAATACGTTGTTCAAATTATAATTTAAGTTACATTTTATTTAATGAGCAGGGACTAAAAATTTCAACAGAATATGAAAAGAGGGGAGAATTGCTTGAATTGTTCCCTCTGCACCTAGATGGGAACCTAAGGCCAGCAATGCTAAAAATAAAGGGAGGTGATGGATAACTCACTCTTCGTACCATAAATATTCAGATACAAGGAAGGTGGTGAAGGCTCAGCTAATTAAATCTATCTCATTTTTTCCTTTGAATCTTTAGTATACGGCTATTGAGAGATTATGTATTATCATAGATCTCTTGTGTAACTGGAGAACTATGTTACTAAATTTATCTCTACATTTGGTTGTGTAATAACTTAGATCTCTTGTGTAACTCGAAAACTTCGTTACTGAGTTTATGCCTACGTTTGATCCTGTAGTAACTACGAAGTTTTGTATGCACCCTTAAAACATTTTTCGAGTAATTCTTTTAAATTTAATTAATGTGTCTGTATGAATGATAAGACTGTCCTTGGATTTGGAATATTATTCCTTAAAAAGTCATGCTTCTTAATGTAATAACCTCTAAAATTATTAGTAACAGACTTTACGATAGTATTGGATGTTTTTTTATTGGAAGAACAATGTGGGATTCCCTCCCATGTTGGTTATCAAATTAGGTAGAAGTGGCGAAAACCTCAAATAGGGTTAGTTTTTTGAAACCCAGTGTTCTTTTGTGATTGTATTTTTTTTTTTTTAATAAGATTAAGGTTATGTGTTAAAAATATTATATATTTTCTTTACAGATTTGATTGGAATTCGGTAAAATATTTTAATTTTCTTTTGAAAATTTTTAGATAACTTTATGTGTGGGATTGAGGTTATATTTTATTTGAATTAAAAATAACCCGTGTGTTAATTAGAACCCATAATTTTTTTTGTTTGTTTTTTATTATTTATGATAAAATCATTTTTTATTTTTTGAGTAATTTTTTTGGAATTGTAGAATCTAGCTTTGTATGTATTTAAAGATACATTTCAAGAAATGAAAAATAGCTAGAATTGCATTTCATAATTTTCATTAAAAAAAAATACATGTGTAGAACCATTAGTTCCTTACTTTCTAAGGAAATGTTTTCATAATTTTCATAAAAAAAAATAAAAACATAAAATAATTACAGATTATTTACTTCTCAAAGAAAATGTTTTCATACTTAATTAAAATAATCTAAGAATAAAGTAAAAAAAAAGTTAATAACACCACCTAGACTTATTCCTAAATTGTGAAGGTTTAAAATCCATGGCTTTAAAGGTTAAATTGGACAAGTCCTCCTACACATCATAGAACTTTTTTATGATGATCTCATTTTTAAACAACCCTTCATATCACTTTTAGCATTTCCTTTTATCAATTTCATCTAAGTTAGAAGTAAAAAAGAACACAATGTATACTTGCAAATATAGAAGCCAATGTAGTTAAAATTTGAAGAGATTAGGGTGGAAAACAATGTGCCATTGCTAAAAATAAATTTTCAAAGTTTCATTTTTAATTAGATTTATTTTTGAGAAAATATAATATTTTAGTTTAAATTTCAATAAGGTTTTGCTAAAATGATGTTTAACTTGTTGATATTAGATATTTTCAATAAAGGTATTCAAATGAAAGTAAAGGTCAGCTGAAATTACTGAAGTTGAGATGAATCCTTTCCCAGAGAAGAGTCTGCTACTCATGAGGCTTAGTTAAAGGAAAAGTCTCGTCTGGCAGGAATTCCATGGAAGAGAGAAAATATCCCATGAAATCAAACATTTGAGCAAATTACAAGAATATTTTTTTAAAATAATGTCTACCCTCGAGATATCAGAATTAGGAATTCCATGGAGGAGGGAAAATATTCCATGAAATCAAACATTCTGAGTAAATTACAAGAATATTTTGTTAAAAAAATGTATACCATCGAGATATCATAATTAGGAATTCCATGAAGGAGGGAAAATATTCCATGAAATCGAACATCCTGAGAAAATAACAAGAAGATTTTGTTACATCATCTTCAAATTCACACAATCCATAATGTCAATTGCCCTATTATCTTTAAATTTCCATCTTAATGGGGAAATAAATTGTTTGCCTCTCCTAAATATATTTTAACTCCCGGATGCGGGTGATCGGTAAGGAGTTTATGTTGACAGGACAGGGGATGGGCAAGGTAGATCGACACCTGCCCACCCAGGACGAGCACATTTACATGCCATCGCATACCAGATCTTGGCATTTATTCAGCGTTGAGCTCAAAGGCACGGCTTCTGGGGAGATGGGAGTTCACAACATGGATTCTGCTTGGAATTTCTCCTTCGCATGCTTTGGCATGCTGCATTCTGTTTCTTTCATCAATGAGGCCATTATTGGGCAGGTCTGTCGCAGCAAGTTGGGTGAGGTTAAAGAGAGGGGAGGCGAGGAGTTTTATGCCGAGGTTCAATTGCAGTTGCAGTGCTCCCTCTGTCGTAAGGTCTCGCTCATTCACTCTACTCCGTTGCACATTCACTCTGTTTATCTGGTGTTTGCTGTCGATCAACCAATATTTCTGTTGTTTGTTGTAAAATATCAAGTCCATGCTTCCTGGCGCTTCCTAGTCGCTGAGTCTCGTCCAGGTTTGTATTTCATTTCACCCACGCCAGCTTCCACCATGCCACGGTTACGCCATCGCATGAGGAGCCGAAGGGGCGTCACCAGGGGCCTCCCTCCCAGGGCGTCTACCAGCCACTCGTCTGAAATTCCATCAAGTTCAAGTGGCATGAGTGCTGGCCGTTATCCAAGGACCCGTAGTGGGAGAGGGAGGTCCCTTCTGTCCGCCCAACACTGGTAGTGCGCGTTTCATCTTTGACAGCGCCCTAAACCGTCCAAGAATTTCTGTGCTTTTCTCTGTCATTTTTCAGGAGGAGGCCATGCCGGGGGTGTCTATTGTTCCACCACCTGGCCTCGATCAGCACACTGCTCCTGGTTCCCATCCTCTGAGTGGAGCTGTCAAAGCACCCTTTCATCCCCCGAATGTTCCTGCTTTCAGTGTGCCTGAAGACATGATGGAGACTGCGGAACAGAGGCCCTCGGTTTTTGAAGAGGCCCTGGTGATGGATATGCAAGCGTTTGGTTGGTGCCGTATAGAGGAAGTTTTGCCTGATGAATAGTCTGTGTAATGAAAAGATCTCCTCTTCTTTTTGGTGCATTCCTGGGTTTTTGTTTATGTTCAGATGGTTAAGGGCTAGTCCCTAGTTTGTTTATGTTCAAACGGTTTTGGTTATGCTCAGATGGCTTTGGGCTTGTCCCTGGTTCATAATGTACACACTCAGAATGTCTATGGTGTTGAACCCCTGCGTGGGTCTTGGTTCTCTCCACCAGGCCAGTCCCCATGACAATGGACAGTCTCTTTTTCTGTTTCTTCCTGTTAGATCTGCCATCCCAAAGGCAGTTGTTTTTTACCTCGGTCATATTGTAATATTACGCACTTGTTAATAGATCAGTTTTGTTTAGAATATATATATATATATATATATATTTTAAAATAAAATGTATAACTTAAAAAACATACCCACTTCTAAAGCCTCATCTAGGAATGTATAACATAATAAAACATACCCACTTTTGAAGCATCATCTAGGCTTAGAAAATGTGGCTAGTGTAAATCCAATTTAACTTTGGATCCACCAAACCTCAAAAGGGTTGAAATTTATTTTCACTCAATGGAAATAGGTTTGCGTCACAAGATATTGGATAACTGATATCTCTCTCTCTGCTTGGTAGATCATAAGTTAAGATATATCTAGGTTGGTTTAATTTTACCCTTTAAATATGTTATTTTCCACATGAATAGAATAGGTAAATACCATGGGTTATCATACCATTTGTCAATACCATGAAATTATTTTTATTTTAATGTTATTTTTTTTTATTTTGATAAAGAGATTTACTTTTTTTACCCTCTCCCTTAAAATAAGGTGGGCTAATCTCGAGACTTAATTTTTTTATAAAATGAATTTGGGGCAATTTGAAATATAAATTTACTTTTTTCTACCCTCTTCCTTAAAATAAGGTGGGCTAACCTCTAGACCTAATTTTTTTATAAAATAAATTTGGGGCGATTTGAAATAATATACTATGATACAAAAAATTCGCCCCTAGAATTTTCTAGGGTAATAGTAAATTTTACTGATCACTTCCTCATTCCATTTTATAAGTTAATATTTGAGTAATATCCACCTTGCATGTCTCGTGGGGCAATGGAAGAAGTGTCAAAGTAGCAGATTGGTTTTCCTCATTGGATGGAACTTTCCTTAAAGTCTTTGGTAGATAGAAATCTTTCCATCGTTTACCAAGGTATGGCATCACTAGGTTATTCATGCAGGATATTTCCTACCATATTTCCGCATATTTTTCAGTATTTGTTTATAGGAATAAGAAAGCACCTTGGCCCACTCTCCCTATGCAAATCCAAATTCATGAAATCAAGAATTTGAAATTTACAGACACCCAAGGGAAGGATATAGATAAATTTTCATTCAGTCGTCTAGATTTCAACTTGTATGATCCAAGAAATTTTTTAAAAGACCATTGTGTGAGGATTCATTCCCACTAGCCAAGTAAGAAATTTTAGAGCCTCGAGGAGGAAGAGATTAATAATTGTTACAATGCCTTAAGGCCCCGAGAACAAGTCAATTTTGCAAGAACATCTCACGTTAATCTACAAAAGGAAGTCACTCCATAAGTAGAACTCACAGAAAGGTGTAACCCAATGTGTGAAAATGGCAAGAGGAAAGGTTCACATAGTCCAATAGAAAATTAGAGTCGTAATATGAAAGTAGATCCAATCATTCTGAAGGTGTCCATAACATCGGGGAAGAATAGGAAAAAGAGGATGCGGGAAGAATAAAAAGAAGAAGAGGGAAGAACAATACCATATGATATTTGAAGAAGAAAGGAAGAAGTAGAGAGAATAATAAATACGAAGAATAGAGGAAAAATAAGCAGCATAGAAACAAGCCGAAGAACAAGAAAAAAACCAGAAACTACAGAAGGAGAGAAAACATAAGCAGGATAAGGAGCTTGCTCAAGAGATTGAGGAGTTAACTGTGACTCAAGGCATGGAGGCGGAACCAAATTTTTTGAACCAAGATGTTGATATGATTCCTAGCACTCAGCGGGTCAGCATTTAGCCTTCTTCCCCTTCGATAGAAGAGAAGGCTCCAAGAAAGGAAGAAGAAATTGTTCCTCTTAATGATGGTCTGGTGATGAACACGTACAATCTGACTTACAACAAGTTTCAAAAGAATATTATAAAAATAAAGAGGAAACATTTTCCAAACACTTTTGCATCTCTTGAATTCTTCCAAAAAATGGTGATTGTGAGAGACACCTGCAAGAATCCAGATTCCATTACCGCAACCAACTTGGCCTTCCCAGGTGCAACAAAGTCAAATGTAGAATACCTAACATGCAAGAAAAATTAGATGGAAAAGAACCTATAGGTTGTGAGACAGGAAATCGAAAAACTTTGAGTAGAATTCCAAAACAAAACTTGAGCACAAGTATATCTGAAAGAAATTAAGGCAACCATACTTTGATAAGTATCGACATTGGGATATACCATGCAAAATATTTATGAGGAGCCTGTCACCATGCATAAGGCAGTTGTCCACATGCACAACTTGTAGAAGAAGTGTAAGGATTATGTCAAAAATCTCAAGGTTATACAAAACTATATTGTTGTCTTTCATGAATGGTCAATGTTGTACAAAGGAGCACCACTAAAATTTAGAAAGAAAAAAGGGAGGAAGCGCAGTTGGAAAATGAAAAAATTTTGATGCTCATCCAGCATAACAAAAAAATTGCCTCATTCAATCCCAAACTTCAGGCCTCATATTCATGATTGTACAAAAATGTGGATTTCATGATGAAAACATGAAAGATCTGATCAATTGGCTCAGTCACTGATGCCAAACATAGGAATCAAGCACGGAAAAAGATTGAAAAATACTTGGATCGGTTTAGGGAGATCACTACCAAGGAATATCTTTAAGTGAACAGTTGGAATATGAAAAAATACATTGGTGGCCCTATCCAAATCAATACTTTGTTCCTCCTGCTAAAGAAGTAAACTAAAATCAGTTCCAAATCAGTGTACATGGATGCCATGGAGGCTAGATTCTGCTTCCATCCGGATATTGTCGCACAGTTTGAAGAGTTCATCACGCAATATAAAAATGGAAACATTATGTGACTGAGAAACAACAAGTGGAAGTTATTTATTTAGAGTTTCCCTAAACTCAAGCTTAATTTTTTTTTCTTATTAGGCTACCTAGTTGTCTCTGCCCAATTTTATCCTATACTGTACGAATATATTGTAATATTATTTTTAAATTAATTTTTAAGTGAAATTCCAAATTTCAAATATGGAATTTTATGAGTCATGGTATAAATAAGTTGAAGAGTCATGAGGGGATTCCAAGTGTCACAAAGGGAGATGAATATCAACCACTTTTGTTAATGTTAATGGATTTTTGGAGCCAAGTTTTTGGCTACGATTTTTCTTAGGATAAGAAGATTGGGAGTTTGTTGAGACCCTTGGCTTCTCTGTAGCAAAGAGGGAGTATCTTTCCTTGGAGAAGAATGCGTAGACTTCATGATCCACTATTGAGACTAGTGGTCTGCCAATGGTATATGTATTCTTGGAACTTTCAGTTTAATAAAATATCATAACTGACTTGTTTTCATACATATGTTGCGGATATAGCAATACTATTCTCATTATGTTTTCAATATATGTTGCTTAAATTACACTAACACTTATGAACTATTTATTTTTCATTAATATGAATCTTTTTAAATGCATGTTGTTGGATATTATCATAATGGTTAACTTGTGAACAATTTTACAGGCTAACCTATGATGTCTTGTATTCTCATGTGTTCCTTTCAAGCTATGTACTACTAAAAATTATACAGGGCTCACTCACTTTCCCCTCGTTGTGTTATAACCTTTCATGCAATACACTTGACCCACCATAAATTTACACACTCGTTCCCACCAAAGTCACACACACACCATTCTATGTGTTATGCAGCCAAGTAACAATGTTAAAACCCAATACTTAGAAAACCAAGCCATATTCTGGATGGGTTTCATACTCCAAATCGTGTTAGGTCTAATTGGGACTTCATATTGGGGATACCCATGAATGTTGCTGGGTCTAGCACCATCAACATTCCTAGCACTAGAAGGAGGGCCATATGAGAAGTTGAGCCAGTGAAGTATATTTGAACCTTACTCACATTTAATGGCTTACTCACATATCTTAACTCTGACATATTTTTCCATCAATGGAAATCTAATAGCGCATGTGGGGATTACCATTGACTTGTAAAATATGAAGTTTGATGGCGAGGGTGGGACAACCATCCTTGAGCACACTGCTCGTATTCTTTATTTTTTCACATAAAATGATATTCAATGTGAGGATACCACTTTTAGGTTGTTCGTTATCACGTTCGAAGCATGCGGTAAGGAATGGTGTTACAAATTTCCAACCGTTTCTAAACATTCCTTCAAACATCTTTTTAAGGCACTCTATTGCACCTTTGACTAATATGATTACAAATATGTTTTCAAGAAAATCATGCATTTAAGAAAATAACCTCATGAATCTCATAATGATTTTCACAATTGTTTCATTCATTGTTGTTACGAATTTTCTAAAGATGATATTGATTGGAATTTAATTAAAAGGAAATTCAAATTTCTTGTTCACATTTTGATGAATTCAAAATAATACGAATCTTTCAAAATTATCCCAACATACAATGTTATGGAGCTTCTAAATATGATTCGAAGTATGTTTCTTCTCCAAGTGACTCTTCGTCTTCCCCTCATCAAACAACTTCATTTACGCATGTTTAAGTAGGATAACATGAGAACTCATATAATGATCTACCACCTTCTTCTCCCACCTCTCATATTAAAAATAACACAAGTTTGGACTGTTGATCTAGTTTTTCTTGTAATATGATTTCTCATTTCCCTCCATATGTTGGTCATTTTGGTCCTTCAGATTCTGAGTTTCTTTTTCCATTGGTTTCAATCATTTCTTTTGTTGTTCGTGAGGATCAAAATCATGGTGGAGGTATTCTTGACCAACCAACTTGCAATATCATTTACAGTGATTATATGTGGGATGATTTTTCTAAACAAGAATATGTGTTGAAAGTTGATATTTCTCATTCTTCCCTTGTCCCTCATTATGTTCATATCTTCCATGATTATATCATTAATGTTAAATATTTTGAAGAAACAATTTTTGATGATATTAATTATCATCACACTTAGAACTCATTAAATGTAAGTTTTGCATCTAAACTTGCAGAAGGGGAATATTCTCTTTCCAGACTTTCCAATCCATCATTTGATCATTATGAATAAATAAAGGATCAAATTTCTTATTTTCAATATTAGCCTCTACAATTCATCAGATCATGAGGATTCCTTTGTTTTTTATGTTGAACTTTCTAATCGTCACAAACATCTATTCTTTGATTCATTTGGTCAAGACTCTGATTTTTCTGTTATTGATCTTTCTAAGCCACCATTTTTTGACGATATACCATTTGATATCTTCGAAAAACCACATATTATCGAGGCACTTCATCTTGTATTGATGGTTATGTTAGATTCTCGTTTTCTTCAGGCTAGTTCCAACCATAATCAAGATATTACTTCCTCTCTCAAGGATATTCATCATTTAATCACACAAATTGAAAATAAATATTTTTTACAATCTTCACATCCTCCATCTTTTTTCCATGATCCAATTTCTCAATCATTGGAGGAGGCATACTTGGTAATCTCATTTTTGAAATGTAAGTTTCATAATTTATTTATGTTTTACAAATTTGCGAGTTAAAAAATATACATTCACATGCCATCTTGTTGTGATGTGTACAAACACCATAATTCATTCACAAAGTGTTTCACATGCCTTCTTGTTCTATTTTTTTGCCTGCATTTTCACTCTTTCAATGTTACAACATTTACCAATTAATATTTCTTGTCTCTTGTCATTATTGAATATCTTTCATGATACCGATTACCTCACCTCTATAGGTCAACATATGCATAATTGGTTTCACTAGAAGCTTCATTTTACATAATCTTGTCTTATTCTTGGTTTGTTTAGGTCACGGGGGCTTCACTCGATAAACCTCTAACATATCGTTTGTGATCATATCATTCTAAAAACTACCCTCAATTTGAGGACTTATTGGAAAATACCCCTAAAAATCACATTATTTAACCCCCTACCAATATAAACCCAATACACCTTCCCAATTTAAAAAGCCCCTACTTTCACTATGTATTTTAGGTATGGATTTTTTTATTAACATTTTTTATACCCCTTTATATTTTTTCATTAACTTTGAGCTCCATTTTTTATACCTCCCAATATAAAACCCATTTATCCCCTATATATCCCCCAATATATTATGTCATTTTTTCCTCATTATATATCCCTCAATATGAACCCACGTGCTATGATATTGCTCTCATAGTGAATCCCACATGGTTTAGGTGTAGGAGAAGATTTTTTCTTTGTTTGTTTTTTTTTTATTTTCATTTACTTTCCACCCTAATATTTTCCTTTCTTTCTGCTGTAGGATATATTCTACATGAGATTGTGTTTAGTTCGTGAAGACAGAATGGTGAATTCTAAAAGGAAGTTTTGTTGTTGTTAATGCTTGGTAATCTATTTATTCCCTCTCTTTATGTGGATCTTTCACTTTTAATTGATGATACCCTGATGGAAAATAAGTTCTTTTTGGAGAGATCCAAAGAGGTATCACGATGATTAAATCTATAATGAGCGACACTTACTCTAGTTAGTTTCTATGGTTTTTTGGTTTCTTCTTGTCAACTAAGTCAATTAGAGTAAGGAGGGGAGGAAATTTTAACAAATGAGTTGTATTTATGAGGATCATAAATAACCTTATCTGAAGGGAAAACCTCTTCTACTCTCAATAATTCAGGATCCCTCTTCTTCCTCATGAAATTAATAAGCACCTATGCATATTTATATAAAGAAAAATAAAAATAATAAAAGGTTAAAGATGAGAAAGGATAAATATGAAGGGAGGTGAAGCAAGCAACTCCACCAAGGTACTCTCGAGGCTCACTCGAAGTGGAGCAATTTTTTTGTCCCTAATGTGACGCGGTCAAGGTACTTTCCAAGCCTATTGGAAGCAGAGCAACACCAGAGATGAAAAATAAGACTCTGACAATAATTTTTCACTTGTATATCTATATACTCTCCATCCCTGATCGAAAAAATTGAGTTTGACTTGGTTTGTTAGATTTTTTCTAGTGAAGAGAATGTTAAGGGGTATATCTTTAACTTAAGATAAGTTAAGAAGCCATGGAAATCAATGAATTGGATAATACTTCCTAAATAGTTAGACCTATTATACATGAACTAAGACCCATACAAAGAACTAGAGTTCTACTAGTGTGTCACCAAGTGTTGTAGCTTCTACAACCACCCTCCAAAATTTTACCCATGCCTTGATTTTGGAGCCTCCCTTCTATCCATAGAATTTTATCACTCACTGTCATCAAGTATTCATTCTTTTACAAAGTCTTATATTTTAATGCACTACTTGTGATTTCTTGTTTTTATCATGACTCGAATCTTTTCTATCACTCGTAAGCTTCTACCCAGACCTTGGAGCATTACACCTATTGCCTCCAGAAAATACGAAATATTGGAAGGAAGGCCATCCTTCATGATATAAACTATGTAATCCTTCTTGGAATTCTAGGATTGAGCTTAGAAACTTTGTAATTCTGGATAACAGCTTAACCTTCAAATTACAAACTATGCAAAGCATATCTTTCTCTCATAAACTGCACAATTAAACCAATCAGTTAATTACCCAATCCCTTGTGGTTTGGAACTATGAAATCCTTCTTGGAATTGTGAATGGTGGGTTTTTTAAAATAAGAAAAAAAAAATCCCTAGAAATTAGGGAGTAATCATTTAGTTTACCGAAGGATGGAACAATTGATATTTTTGGACTTTCCGCTAAGTGCCGCTTTCCCATAATTTCAAGACCAACCTAGATATATATAATACATGCCCCTAGATCTCATTTAAAGATTCAATATTGGATCTCTAGCCTTACCAAGTATATCAAGTACCCTTCAGTAAGCTTTGCAGCGCTTGTCCGTGTGAGTTTTGTTTTTGTCATCTTTTGCCTCTTTTTCTAACTCTTTTTGTCGTTTCACTTCTATGAGTGTGGTTTTTCTCATTTATTTTCATGGTTTCTAGAAATTAACATATATAATTTTCTACAAGTGTTGGCTTGGTCTATCGTTCACTTTTTACAAGTGTCGCATCAACTTTCTTATTTTTTCATATTAGTAGTCATTGTTTCGGCAAAAACTTGTGCATGTATGTTTTTCCTTTTGCATATGTGTGCTTGATTTGAACTAATATATCTATCCTTATTAAAATATACACTTCAATTTGCACCATCACTCAGATCTTCTAGTTTCCCACACCCTTTACAGGAAGATCTCCCCTTTACTTTGATGATAGTTGCCTTGCTCAAGTGGTCATTGCGCAAGTCCAAGGCTCAAGCTTCATGCTTGGATTATGAGGTTGTGCAATATGTAGTACTTATCATTACCAATTAAGAATTAAAAAATTTGAGGGCTCAAGCCTGACCCTTGGGCACTCAAACTAAACAATGCAAAGTGTCTCCCCTAGTTGGCTTAGGTTGAGACTGTGAATTGTGCATTCTTAAGCCTCAAGCTTCTCCCCTGGTTTTTTATACTACAAAATGCGATGTTTAGGAAGCCAATCCATTTCCACATCTTAGGAATTGTGCACTTTTATTCCTCTAGTCTGTGTTTGATGCCTTGATCTTTCTTTGTGAGTCACTTTTCTTAATCTAATTCATGTTTTCCATGAGTGTTATTCCTCCCATAGGAGTTGAATTTTTTGAGCACTTCTCTTTACTAGTAACTATCATCATGGCATCTAAGAGATATGCTTCAAAAGGCACTACAGAAAGCATCAATGGCGAGGTAGTTGTGAGTACTCTAATCAACTTTCAAGTTTTCTGAGATACTCAATTGTTTATAGAGAAAGAGTCAAATATCACATAGCACAAAGTGAGTGAGGATTTCTCAACAAGAAACTTCCAATAAAACCTTGAAGACTCACAAGTGTATATCAATGTCGAAAGGTTATGGTTACATAAGCTTGCATGCAGGTACTCGAGTTTCCCATGTGCAGACATTGTCAGCTGGATAATATCAAACATAGATAGAAATACTATGAATCTTAGTTGATCTGGACTTATGTAGGAATGAAATATAATATAGTACTAAACATAAATTCTGAGATACAATAGAAATAAAAAATCATTTCATTAATATAAAATAATTGAAATATGCTTACACATAGAATGGACATAAACCAGCTGGGGTGATGGTAGTTTATCTCTTAGAAGAGATGTGGCAGCTACATGGCTCTGAACTCTATCACAATGAGGCTCGAAGGCTTATTTATTATTTAGAAACAATGGAAAACCATAAACATCCAAAAACCTAACCCTAGGATATGAAATTCGAAACTATGGGCCACACTGGGGTAAATGGGTACATACATTTCACAGGGTCATAACTTTGGCATACGATCTTTGTTTGATGCACAAGATACCTTGTTATAAAGATCTATCTAAGGACTATCACTACTAACAACGAATTTCAAGTTCAAACCCCACATTCATCAGTGGTGATTTTCCAAAAAAATGTCATTTAAGACCTGAAAACGGCTGAAGAAGTTTAGGACTCGAAAAAATGCCAGAAATAGTAAATTGTGATACAATTAAGGAAACTAAAATAAAACTAAAATAAAAAATGGTGGGGGTCAAAGTGGAATAGGTGGGTGACCGCCAATATCGACCTGTATCATTCCTCCCCCCTTAGGACACAATGGTCCCCATTGCATTTATTTCCTCCATGAGATGAGGAAACTTCTATTGAACTTGGTCCCTGGTGAGCCACTTGCCCTGGCGAAGGAGTTGGCTTGTTTTAACAACTAGATATATTTGGATCCTCTTTTTTGGTCTTCTTGATCTCTATTTCCATGATCCAATCATTTTTGGCTTGTTCCATGCAGTCTAGGTTTAACTCTATTATTGTGAGTTGTTCTGCAATGTTGGATGTGTCCAACAATGGTGGAAAGTAGGGCTGAAGTTGGTCCACATTGAATAATGGGTGAAGACCAAGTAATGGTGGAATATTGAGCTTGAATTCTTTGTCCTCTACTGACTTGGTTATGGAGTATGGCCCATATCAGAGCCGGAAAATCTTGCGGTGGGCCCTAGTGAGGTGCTCCTTCTGCAAATGTAGCCAAACTTTGTAGCCCACATGCAACTTGTGTGGCTCCCGATGTTGATCATGGCTAAACGATATATTTGTAATTCTTCATATACTCTTGCATAAAAAAATAAAATCTTAAAATCTCTATACAAGACTATAAATGTAAACTATATATTTGTAGTTCTTCATATGATTTCGTAAAAAAAAAAAAATTAGTGTTCCACTCCATCTGTGCGCTATACTCTTGCGAAATTTCTAATATTCCAATAAATTCTATAATGAGAAAACCACCAATTCAACAAACATAAAACTTAAAAGCAATACTTGATATGTATTTTTTCATCCTTATGAATAAGGACAATTGTGCTCTAACATATAGTTATTCCTGTGTCGTTAGGTCAATTATGGGATAGGTAGTACAACATGCTAAAAAAATTGTCTCTTTTAAGTGATGGAATTGTATCAAATGACCATAGTTCATATAATTTGCAAATTGATATATGACATGGAAAAATTAATTGCCAGCAAAGGGGTAAGGAGTTGCATAAATTTTGGTGAGCAGTAACCACTAGTAAGTTTTCACATTTACATTTACTCCTACTTATTAAAGTGCTAAACAACACATAATAATGGTGTGAAGTAACTCTTATACATCTTGTTACTACCAATTTTTCATCCAAATAATTGCTTAAATTTCAAATATTTTAATTTTGGTTGGTTTTCCAATGAATCTTAAAAATGAAAAATTACTCCATAAATATATAAAATTGATGACATAAATATTGCAACTGCATCCAAAAATTACGGAAGAAAAATTTAAGGTAGTTATCCACATGGCACAAAGTGATCCAGATAATTTTGCTAACACTTAACAAAAGTACTCATTACAAGATATTTTACTGACATGATTTTTCAAACATTAACGCCACATTCTTTAAATAAGGATTGACCATCACATCAAAAATTATTCAAAGAAAGCCATACAACTAAGAAAAAATCAATAGAAAATACCATGAACACTTATAACACTGATATGATAACAGAGTTCACCCTCGGGGGGAAAAGGGATACATCTTCGGATTCATTTGGAACTACGAATAGTTTTATTAATTATGAGATATTCTCCTCCTAAAAATGGATTGAAATATCTCACAAATATGTGGATCATGCTCCTTCCAGAGCTTCCTTCTCACAAATGGGCCAAAGGCACTCACATAAGAGATATTCCCTCATCACCTTAAGGGCTATATTTTCTCTCAGAACAAGACTGCATGTTCTTACAAAACTCACACCGAAAACTCTCCAAAAAAAAAACCCTTCAAAATCTCACCTCATGAGTTTATATAGGTTTTCCTCATAACTCCTCAATCCACAATAGTAAGATCTCAAGGAATTTTAAGGAAAGACAAGCTCCATGATTCTAGGGTCTAACACTTACTCAAGTGAAAAATGGTAAAATGCAACTTCAAGGATCTCAACCATGCCAAGAAATCTTAACCTCTCATTGAGAAATAAAAAAATAGTTGTGAGTTAAATTCTGACATAAAATTAATTTCTCAAATGGAATTATCCATTTTATAATTGTAAATGAAATAAGTTTTATAAAATTATTAATGCCCTCTACTCTCTTATTCCATGCTTTGTCACCTGTGAGAAAATTCCTTCATGGTGTACAAAGTAAACTTCTGCATGTATGGATATCCTCCTAGATCAATCCTCCCAACATAAAAACTTTTGGTCCTCCAAAAGTAGCCATCTAAGCTTGTAGGTCTCCGTATACTTCTTTCAAATTTCAGTGTAGTTGCGATCTCCGTATACTTCTTTCAAATTTCAGTGTAGTTGCGATATCAAGCTGCAATTTCCCTTTGAAGTCGAAGACTCTTCAACACGATCTGAATCCAATTCTAGATTTTTAGCATAGCATTACAAAAACAAAAAAAAACTTCAAAATGAGAAGAAAATTTAATGAACACTTCATACAACTTGGAAATCTTCCCGATCATTTGGTTATTCATCATGCGATGACCATAAATCTTAGCACCTCTGGCACTTGCAACAACCCATTTCTCGAAGATTATTAGCAACTATAAACTGGCAGCCCTAGCTCTATCATCTACTGCTTTGCGTATAACCCCAGAGTGTTCAATGTGTGCTCACAATTAGAGAGAGCCTGGGGATGGCTTACAATATGCTTGAGATCTTCCATCTTCACACCAATAAGACCCAAAAGGCAGTGATGAACTCCAAGCTTCACTTCCCCGACTATATGTAATCGGTGGCGAAGAAGTAAATCATAATTACGGTGAATGTTGCCACCGAGTGAATTTTCAACAGGCAAAACTACCTTATCAACAATCCACCATTCAACTGCATGGAATGTCGCTCCAAATTGTTTACAAGGAACAACCTCACAGTGTGGGTAAGCTTTCAACACTGCAGTCTCACTGTATGCCCCAGGAACTCCCTGTAGGTGAGCTAAGGCATTTTGTGCTTGTGTATCAGCCATAGAAGCCTCAAATTCAAGGTAGAAGAGATAGTCAAAGTAATTTGTTGCACCAGAAGAGGCGTTGATCACAAGCGTTGCACCAACAGTGTTCCACGCTGCTCGATTCTCTTTCTATGTTGCTCGATCCACCATAGCGATACACGCTACTCGATTTATATTTCACGCTGCTTGATCCAAAATGATCCATTGCAATGCACTGGTGGAACAAGAAACAGATCCTCCATAATTAAAACACGAGACTCGGTCACATGGACTCGATCATCCACGGATCCCAGAACGTCAAATTGAACAATCGTCTTTCCATCTGTCAGGTATTCGTCTCTCTGCGTGAGGTAGATCTCACCTCCTCCAGCACCAGCGTTTAGCCATGGGCACCATGACTATCATACATTCCATTTTTTTCCATACTCAATTCCTCCCTTCTAGATGAAACAATCTCCGTCACAAATTAGTCGATGGTCTTCAGAGCAGACTCAAATTTCACATCAATCCCCCAAGATAGAGTCAAGCAACCCATCTCCCAACAGATGTCAGAGGCAACACGATTTGGCAGAAATGACCCCCAAAATCTGCAGAAGATCCCAACAACCTTGGCAGAGATCTAGAAAAACATCTGCGCGTTGATCACGAGAGGAAAACCTACCAAATATCGCTTACACCACTCTCACAGACAACATAATTCTGAGATCCATTTTTCTATAATATTGGATTCCACGAAATTGATTGTGATTCAAACGCCAATAGGATAGAAACTGGAGGTTATATTTCCTTCCTTCTTCCATTCTTGTTTGCCATCAATATCAAGCCAAGTAGATCTCTGTTCTCATCAGAATCGACTGACTCGATCCATTCTCTAGCATACTGGTGGAACTTGCCAAATTACTGGCACCATAATCTTTTAAGGAAGTGATCTTTATGGAAATTGGAGCCAATATTGCACAAACATACTCGCACTCGCAATTCTATACCATTTAAAAAATCGATCTACGAGCTTCTGTATGCCAACACAAGTGGATCTTCCTCAACATAATTACTTCGAGGGATTGAAGCTTAATTGCAGATATGACCAAACAAAAAATAATTTTCCCTGTTTTTCTCCCTCATACATTTTCTTCTTCAAGCCGAGCATATTTAACGCGTTCCAGAAGGCTACAAACAAAACTCTCCAATTACAAATTTTTTGAAGAAAACAATTCACCAACCAAAAAACGTTGTTTCTTCATGCCGTTGATGTGTGGTACTTAACAACAATTGATTTCCTACTTGTGAAATCTCTTTCAAATTGGCACAATATATGTAGTAATTGTGTTTGTATTCTGTTTTTTTTAATAATATATATATATATATATATATATATATATATATATATAACAAACAGAAAAAGATGAACTTTGACTACATGACAGACACTCAACTTTGAAGATATCCCATCCATTTCAAATCGAACCACTCGAATGGACTTTCCTTCGAATGCTTGACAGGTCTAGCATGATCTGTCACAGTTTTTGCAACCTCCTTTATTTCAGCTTGTGTCGACCCTATTTTTCTCTTTGCAGATACCTGCATCGTTCCCTTACTTTGGTTGGGATGAAGGTGCAGATGAACTTTCCAGCACTTAACAATCCAGTGACCACTTCTTTGGCAATGAGTACAGCAATTATTTCTGCTACTTTCGTTCTTGTGAAACGGATAATTACCCATTTTCTTTGTTGATCAGATCTTTCTGTCCAAAGGTAATCTTTTCCAACATCTTGCATCACAATTTTTATTTAACCCACAAAATGTACAATTTCTTATACCATAAATTCTTCTTTGAATTTTCTATTTTCTTGTAATTGAAAGGAATCCTTGCATACCTATGTGGCTCATACGTCGTAGATATTTTCTTACTACAAACCCGAGAAAAATATTTCGACTTCGATCCTTTCATGGATTCTTTTCTCAATGTCTCTGAAGTTTCTACTTCCTTCGATCCCATTGGTGATGCTTGATCATCAAATTTGGCCAACTCTCCTTCGTTTGTGGAACAAATTCCCATTTGTTCCTCCACTGCTCCAACATAAGCTTCAATTTTTACTTTATTCCTCTACATCTTGGAGAAGCCTTTGAAGCTCTACATTGTCGGCTCGAATGCAAGGGTTTATCTCTTCCAACTCTTTGATTCTTTTTTCTTCAAGTCTCTACCCATGATGATATTCACAATCCTGACAGAATAGTCAGACCACTCTAATACCACTTTATCCGAATAATTTTGCTAACACTTACTTAACAAAAGTACTCATTACAAGATCTTTCACTGACATGATTTTGAAAACATGAATGCCACATTCTTTAAATAAGGATTTACCATCACATCAAGCATTATTCAAATAAATCTAGATAACTAAGAACAATCAACACAAAAGACCATGAACACTCATAACATTGAGATGATAACGGATTTCACCCTTAGAGGGGAAAGGGCTACATCTCCAGATCCGTTTGGAAATATGAATCGTTTTATTAATTCTGAGATATTCTCCTCCTTACAATGGGTTGAAACATCTCACAAATATGTGGATCATGCTCCTTCTAGAGCTTCTTTCTCACAAATGGGCCAAAGGCACTCACATAAGAGATATTCCCTCATCACCATAAGGGCTACATTTTCTCTCAGAACAAGACTACAAGCTCTTCCAAAACTCACACCAAAGGCTCTCCAAAAAAAAAAACCCTTCAAAATCTCACCTAATGAGTTTATATAGTTTTTTCTCCATAATTCCTCAATCCACAATAGTAGTATCTCAAGCCATTTTAAGAAAAGACAATCTCCATGATTCTAGGGTCTCAAAACTTACTCTCGGAAAAAATGGTAAAATACAACTTCAAGGATCTCAACCATGCTAAGAGACGTTAACCTCTCATCGAGAAATAGAAAATTAGTTGTGAGTTCAATTCTCACATAAAACTGATTTCTCAAATGGAAAATAAGTGAATATTTTGTGAGTCATTTTCTACTCACTTACACATTATCCATTTTATAATTTTAAATGAAATAAGGCATAAAATTATTAACACCCTTTACTCTCTTATTCCATACTTTGTCACCTATCAGAAAATTCCTTCATGGTGTACAAAGTAAACTTATGTGTGTATGGAGATCCTCCTGGATCACAAAGGCTATAATAAGACCTTCAAATTTATGGTCCAATCAATTATTTAAAAAGAAACTTTCAATAATATTAAAAAAAAATATTTATTTTTCAAAACTAAACCTTATAAACTGTATTGGTCAATAATAAACTAATAATTATTTGCTAAAATCTTGTCCTCACAATTCAACTAACCAACCCCTACCTTATAAATTATATTTGCAATTCAACCTATTATAAAACTTTAACATGAGTGGAATGCATACACCACACATTTTATGTTACCATGTTTTTCCAGCATAATATTAAGTAAATACAATGTCAAATAGTTCATTAATGGAAAATTTCCTCCCAATCAATATCATTAATTATGTTCCGTAAAATCTATTTTGGTCATTTCCTCCCAATCAATATCATTAATTATGTTCCGTAAAATCTATTTTGGTCATTCATATCATGCAGGAAGAATTGTTTCAAGAGACTCTTCTCTAAATTTGTATGTCATATCTCCATTAAATGACCAAGTGAGTTGTTCAAGCATGTGGACCTAGTTCCCAATATTAAAGGCATTTTCCCTAAGGTTGGTTCAAACATATTTTCATATGATTCATGTTTATAGTGAGCTTTATTTCTTGGGCTATACATTCTTAAATGCTGCGGGGCATATATTTCTCACCGTTACATTTAAACAAATTTAAATCTAATGATAGGTAGTAGATGCCTAACCACATTTAATAACGTATAGCCCAGGAAACAAGTTTTGTCCATATTCATTCTCCTCCACCTACAAGTACCTATAAGGCTTAATATATGGACGTACTAGAAAAGAAAGTCATAAAACAAAAATTTGTATTTTTTCTTATGATTGGAGTCTTGTAGCAAGTACACATCATCTTTATGTGTAATGTACCTACCATGGGAGGAATTCGAATGGTTTTGTTGTCCTCTACCCACCCTTGCAAGAAGTTGAATTGTTTTGTAAGGTTTTGGAATGATGAATTTGTATAGTGTCTCGTTTTTTTTTCCCGTTATATAATCATCTAAAATCCAACATTTCTATGAGTAAAATCCTTGTTGTAGAGAATCGTATGTGCTTATTATTTTTTATTCCGATATATTTGAAAGTTATTATTTTTTATTCCGATATATTTGAAAGTGTTGTTTAAGAATAGTGGCCATAAAATAAAGCTTAGGTTATAAAGTTATTTTTGTTGTTTTATTTTGTAAAATGTTATTAGTTTCTATTAAGATAGGATTATAATAATTGATTTTCTAGTTCATCATTATTAATTTAGCATTGACCAATACAAATTATAGTATCTAATTTTAAAAATAAATATTTATTTTAAAATATTAATAAAAATAATAATTTTCAAACATTTAATTGAGTTACTCATTAAATTATCTAAATTAATTTAGACACAAAAATCTTATATATAATTTATTTATACTTATAATTTGTTTAAATAACAAAAATTAAATTACCTACAACAATTATTAATATTATTTTCAATTTATTATATATAATATAACTTAGAAAAATATTAACCAATATTTAATAACTTAAATTAACTTTTCGAATTAATTATATAACCCTGGAGTAATTGACAATATCATACGGATTATCATTTAGCTATAAAAGTAAATTTAAAATAGAACCTAAAATTAAATGGATGAAAATTTATTTATCACAATAACATGGAATGAGTGTTTCCTTCAACATTAATCACATATATAAATTATTTATAGTAATAATATGGAATAACATGGAATCAAGGTTGCTTTCAAGACTAATAACACGTTCTTACAATACATGAGAATTTTCTAAAAACCTATAAATTAATAAATAAAAATTATTGTGTTTTGACTAATTTATTTAGTATTCCACACAAAGGCATTTGGCTCATCTAAGTCCGCATCGTAAAAACCATTAGCATTTGTTTAAGCACACAGATCATAGTATACAAAGAGATTATAATATTATTGTCAATAATATTTTTTTTATATAAAATTAACATATATATAATACTTAAAAGTTTTATAATAATTATTTGTAGGAAATTTTATATTTTCCCAAATTTCATATTAACTTATTTTCATAAGGTGTTAGATTAATTAAATTCATTAAAAAACATAATAATTTTTTTTTTTAGATTTTCATAATTAATGCTCTAAAGAAAGTTGCTCCAAAGATTTATGCATCTCATAAATTTTTTTATAAGATGTAATTTTTCAATTTAATATTTAAATTTCAAGCTTCATAATATCCTCTTTCTATAGTTGAAGCTTCTCCAAACATTTCAGTCTTATGATATCTTCCTCATTGCTTCTTATAGCATTAAATATGGACTTGTAAGAATAATTAGGTGGTGTATAGTTGAACCGTGTGGTCGGATATTAGATGACTAGAGTTTTTTTGAAGGGAGAATTCAAAAGTACGTGCACATATGGAGATACTTCTATTAGAGAATGTCATTATTGGAGAGACAATGTCATTATTGGAGGTAGGGGAGAGCAGCTAAGGTGTTTACAAGGAGTGGAAGCAATATATGCAATCACCTTTAGTGAGTGTAAAATTTAAAGTGAGAGCCATGCATCATGAACCGTGAAAACTAGTCATGAATACTTAGAAATAAAGTAACACAATTGATGTGTTACATCATAGAAATTGTTGCCATGAAATGATCGGCAATATCAAAGGTGGCATGACATTATTATGACACCCATAACGATTGAGAATCTTATTTGGATAGCAATATCAAAGGTGACATGACATTGAGAATCTTACTTGAGGCATCCAAGATCGTTTCTATGGGAACGAAGAGTTACTAGTAAACCATAATGAGGGAAATAGAGAGACAAATATTTTTATTGTTATGTCCATAATTAGCTAAACCACATGACTTAAATTTTGTAGTTAGGAGTAAAGATCATTGAACTAGCTCAAAGAGTTCAAGGATAAATGATACCTACTTGGTAGGAATCTAGTTTAGTGGTATTTTCTATATCAATCACTGCTTCGTGAGGTACAATAAATATAAGTAGCTTCGAGTATAATGTTCTAATGGAGTGTGTAATATTGTGAAAGGTAGCACTGTGAAAAAATTAGTATTTTCCAATGTGGGGACGAGAAGGAAAAGCAATGGATGTGGTCATTAGATTGAGAGACAACTATGATTGAGAAAAAAAAGTTGGAAGGATACTTACCGAAAATTTAATTTTATGTTTCAAAGATGATCATGATACCTAAATATGAATATATGTTGGTTTCCTATTAGAAGGCCAAGAAGAGTTATTTCATGGTCTTACAATAACTCAAAAGAGCACTATCACATTCAATTACAGATCATTTGATTTGGGATTCGATTAACTAAATCAAGGATCACTTAATTAAGCCGAAGGCTTTTCTACTATGAGGTTTATCCTCATGATACTATTCAAATTCATCGTCTCTCACAGAACCTGAACATGTGTCCTTTCACTGGATGTAATGCATCATGGATGTAACGCATGGTGGATCTAATTCCCTTCCCCTAGTAGTGGTTCCCTTTTGTCGATGTGTTCTGGATTGATTAACAGGTGGCATCGACGGACATAAGAAAATGTCATTGAACCTGTAAAAATAAGTGGGTGTAATAGTTCCTTTCTCTCAGTCCGTGAACCACATCTTACGCACGTTACCACCGAAAATGCATTATGCATGGTTCATATCAAATGTTTACTTAAAATAATTAGGTAGAAAGGCACGTTACCTTTAATTCCCGCATTGAACTAATGTTTCAGTTTGTTCAAAAAAGAAAAATTGAAGTCTATAACAATACATCAAATCTATTTTATTTTTTATATACTTTTGAAAGGAAACTGTAATACGATAGAAAGTCGCTTAAAACTCATTTCTTAAATTGTGTTTCTTTAAAGATGTAAAGTTGTTTAAACCTTGTTTCTTAAACTGTGTTTCTTTAAAGGTAAGTGGGATAGTGCTTAACATCATTTATGCTAGTGACTTATATATAAATTTGTTTATATATTTAATTATGGCTAATTATATTTTATTAAATTTTTAATTATAATTAGGTATAATAGTTAAAAAGTTAACAAATATATTAATTAGTTGATTAATTATTGAAAAGAAAAAAAAAAATCATATATAAAGATGTTCTGTATTTGAATAAATGAAATAAGATTTGCAATATTAATAGAGAATGCTTATATACAAATATTTGTACAAGAAAGTCAATAACAAAAATATTTTAAGGATATTATGTATGATATAAATATCTTGAAGTTTTTATGTATTATTAAATCATTCTAAAAATTTTACAGCCTTTGAAAATTTGAAAATAGAGTTTTCTCAAATAAAAAAAATTCAAAATATTTCTTTATATAATATTTATTTCCTTCTGTATATATTTTTATTTTTTTTTCAAAAATGATAATTATATTATTAGATAACATGTGTTGTAACACAAATTCTTTAAATAATTTTATTTTAATCACTTTTGTATATTTGCAAATGAGACACCATCATTGTCAAAAGTTTTAGGAGGTGGCATGTGAGGATATAACATAATAGGATTTTATTATTATTTACTTTTAAATTTATTGTTACTTGAGTCGGAGCAAATGTTAAAGGAAATTGGTGTGTGTTATATTTTAGACTATTAATAATGGATATAAATGATGTTATACTAGATATGAAAATTAAGAATAAAAATTTATATGAGTTGAAAAAATTAAATAATTTAATAGTTAATAATTCTTTTAACATAATTTTGTTAATAATTGTTTTCTTAAATAGTTTCTATTAATTTAAAAAATATATAAATTATTTATATTTTTTCCTAAATACATATATAATTAGCACAATCACATTTACAAATGTAGTTTATATAAGTATATAGTTGTATATAATTAACGACCATATTTACCAATGTAGTTGACATAGGTTTGATAAGCGTATATTCACCACCCACCACATTAAAAATGGTTAAGTGTATTTTATTAAGTCTAGTAATTTATAGTTAAATATAATATAATAATAGTATTTTATTATTATTTATAATAAGTATATGTCTCTTATGAATATTGTCAATAATTTTTAAATATTTGTTAATATACCATTTAATATCTTTCATATGTTTATTTTAACTAAATTAAAAATATCTCCCGAATGGGGTGATCACACCCTGAGCCACTTGGAGGTGAGTTGGTACATGGAGCACAATGGGTCTCCACATGCTACACAAAAGAATTAATATGGGGATCGTTACTTCGTACACATCACACTATGCGTACAGAATATTTTCTAACCGTGGAAAATCAATGGGTTAATTGACAACCGTGGGTGATGAGGAGATAGTGTGTCGAGAGGAAGTGGTTTGGTATGTATGCGCACTAGCTCAAGCTCTGGCTAGGGGCGGCAAGGCAGGTCATTAGTGTCGATTTCAGCTGTGGGGGAGGGGAGGGTAGTTCTTCACTTGCTTCAATCATGTCCATGGGATCCAGGGGCTCTTTTTTCCTTCCGACAAGGTGAAGTCTCCAATGTCCTGCCTATCCCATGGGTGCCTAGAGTAGTTTCAGGTTCTGTCTCTGTTTGGTTATGTATCTGCCATGAGGAAGAGACAACGAATAATAAATTTAAGAGTGAAATTCATCCAGGTTGTGAATTTTGTGTTTGTTGGGATTCTCTAGACTCCGAGGTCTCCACTACGACACCTTGCTCCATCTCCACTTCCATCTTCATGACAAGCACTCGAGAATTTGGTATCATAGCACTCCAGACCCACCGGGACATGACAGGCACCGGGACATGACAGGCAACGGTTGTGGTAAAGTAATTTGTGGTTTTCTTCAACAATTTTCTTGCAATACTCTTTGGTGTGTTTCTTTTCTCAGGTGGTATGCCTCTCATGGAGGCACGACCGGTGGTGGAAGTTTTGGCTGCATTTCATGACAGATGGGACGTGCTTGTAGCGGTGGTGTTGGCCCATGTATGGCTAAATGAAAACATCATGAGGAGACTAGCTCTGATTCTGAATCAACTGAAAGTCACCACACAGATGCGGACATGGCTCTACCTCCAGCTCACTCTCTAGGCCAAGTGGAAACCCCAACCACCTTGGAGTCTATTGCATTCCAATTGAAAAAAATTCAACTCAATTTTAACATGCTACAAGAGCAGAGGTATGCTGACATAAATGAATTGGTAGCTTATATTATTGACCTCCAACGCATGCAGAATGATATCTTGGATTCAGTGGAAAGTCTTCACCCGCATCACAGATGCACAAATCACCATATCAGCTCCTTGGAGGTACAAGTGGAACACATAGATTATCACATGCATGAACGTGCTTCCCTCTTTACTGCGCCTCCAACGTTCCCCCCGAACCCTCCCTTTAATGTGAAATATTTTGAATTGTAATTTGTTTTTTTTCTTTTTTTTTGCAAACTCTCGCCTACAAGCCAACCAACAATAACCAATCACACTATTTGACTTGCCTTTTCTCCACTCTTCATGTTTTTTAGAGGAAGGCTTGAGCCAACTCTTAGACATGTGAAGATGTATTTTTGTTATTATATTTTAAACTAAAACCACTAATAAACTCAAGAGTTTAATATTATAAATCCAATCAATTAGTAAATTGAAGAGGTAAATATTATAAACATAAAGAATTAACAAACCCAAGGAATGAAATTAAAAACAAATGGGATTAATAAACCAAATATAAATAATGTTATATGAGATATGAAAATTAAGAATAAAAAATTTATATCAATTGAAAAAAATGGAATAATTTAGAAACTCAGGAGGTTGTTATTCTATAGTTATAATATTTTTAATAAAATTTGTTAATAATTTCTTTCTCATATATATATATATATATATATATATATATATATATATATATATATATATCTTTAATTTGGGTCTCAAGCAAGTTGTTTCCTCTTCATTAAGAGCTTGTCTTCCTAGGGCATAAACATGTTAATTGCTTAATATTGGAGCTATTTGGTACAAGTCAAAACCTGCCACCTTACAGAGCACATGCCACTAATTTTAGGCGGCCTCCATTTTTTTTAATAACATAAACTAGTCAACCTGCATTTGCAGATAGCAGCAAGTGATGGTTGTCCCACTGTTAATTTAACAACTAAGTTGAAATAAAATTCCCCACTTTATAAACACAAATAAAAAAATAAATTATTGAATTAATGTTTGATAATGCCTCTAATTATTATTCATCGATGGGGGTGTCTTGTCACAGTGCCAAATGGTGGTGGAGAGGGCAGGAGGGTTCGGCTTGCAGCCACGCGCGAGGCAAGAGCATTCATAGCTTGCATGACTGGGGTAATGGTTCATCGAGCATCGTTCTGTCACGGTGGGTTGTGAAGAATATCAATGGAGAATGGTATGCAGAGTGCATTTGGTAAAGGTTCGGCGATGGTGAGTTCGAGGTAGGAGAGACCACCCTGTGCCACGATGTCTGCTCTCAAGCCATGGCTTGAGCCTGATATGCAGGGTGTGAGCTGGAAGAACATGGATATTGTGAGTTGGGGATGGTGTTGTATGCGACCGTGGTACCCTGGAATTCAACCTTTTGATGTGTAGTGTGCAATGGTGGAGGTTGCTTCTTCTCTGTGGGTGGTGGTAAAGAAGCCCAATTGGGCAAGTATATCGGGTGGTAAACGGTTCTGGGTGTTGTTGTGGCTTGTGGTGATTGTTGACGACGAAGGAGATTGGTATTTGAGTGGGCTCAGGTGGCTCTTAGGACTGTTAACTCCCTAGTGCACGCGTAAGTATTGGCGTCTAGCAGCAAAAAGAAGGGGAGGGGAGTTGGTATTCGAGATAGTGGTATGCTCTAGTGAGTTGGCTAGTACTGAAGAAAGGGTGAGTAGGGTTGGTCTCCACACTAGTAATTCAAGCAGAGGTGAGGCATCATGTGTGGGAGAAAGTTATTCTCGCCCGCTGGGACTGTGGAGTGAGCGTATGGACTGTATGCCACAACAACGAGGTAGAGATCACATAGGTGGCCTCGGGTGCAACATGGAGGGTATGAGACTGAATGGGGAACCGAGCTTTGACTCGGAGTCCACATAGAACCAACGCTCAGTGCCAGCGATGATGATCTCTCCATATCGTTCTCAATGACAAGTGGACTCTCTGGTCACCCTGGACATGATATCAGCCCAACTCCAACATATTCAGCTCAATCTGGACAACATGCGGGAAAAACGTTTTGAAGAATGCAATGAGTTTATTGCTTAGAAAAATGATATACAACATATGCAGAACGAAACTTTGGACACTCTGGAGAGTCTACGATGCCAACTGAGGTGTTTCCATGCCCACCTCCGAGTGCTAGAAGTCCAAGTAGAACATATAAACTACCATGTCCACAACTCTGCATGCTTCTTTTCAATGGTGCCAATAGCTCCGTTTTATGTTTTAATGTTTTTTTTGCCAATTTTGAGTCGAAAATAACCATTGGCACTGTTTGCATTAACATGCATTGAAAACTTCTGGTTGTGAGACTTTCAACTTAGTTCTCTTTTAAGATTGGATCACTCAAATATAATACAGCTATATTATTGTGTGATGTAAATTTTAAACTGATAATATGAATATGCTTTAGACCTAAATAAATAAATAAGCTTCTAGATTTAGAAATCCTTCCATTTTGTGAATGCCCATTTCTCTATCAATAAAAATTTAAATAGACTAGCATTATGACCGTATGCCGGGCACGGTAAGCAACCTCCTGCGACATCTTAGGCCCTCACACAAGAGTACCGAAATCTGTTGACATGTTCCTTTCAACAATTACAGGTCTGTACTCGGAGGTATATTCGCACAAGTAAAAAATTGATTTCCTAGAGTCCAGCGCACTACTGAAATGAGCGGTGATATTCCTTTAACCAATTGCAGGTTTGATCTTTAAATCTCAAATAAATCTATCTAATAAGAAAATTCAATGACAAAGGTTATTCAATATATTAAGAAAATTCAATGACAATCATGTTCGCCAAAGTATATTTGCAAATATTTAATGTTGATTTCAAAGATTTGACAGCGGGGATACTTCTTTCACCAATTGCAGGGCTGATCTTGCAATATCAAGTAAATACATACATTATCCGAATTCAAGGACAAGGTTGTTCTCCGACTATATTTGCGAATATTTAAGATTGATTTCAAACATTCGAGCGTGTAATTTATTTGAAGAAAATTAAATCTATCAATTAAATATTAGGAATCTGGTTTCTGTGATTCATAAATAGTATATAAAACTTTTAGATTTAAATTACATTCAAATAGATTTTGTTGACGGGTATTACATTTAAATAGTTTTTGTCTACCAGTTTCGAATCAGTTAGTGTGGTTAAATCATTAACTTGTAAGTTTTTTTTGAGTAAAAAGGTGCATTCTATATCCAAAGACATATGCAAGTATCTCAGTCTTAAAAAAAATAATAATTTTCAATCATGTTGGATAACAAAAAAACAAAAATTAAATAAGTATATAAATAAAAAAATTAAAATTTATTAACAAAAGAAGTTGTTGATATTTCACTTTTCTTCAAGTTATAAATACAATATTTCATGTCTATCTTAAATAATATAATTTTATATAACTTTTCAAAAATAAAATAATTACTTCTTAATAAAAGGAAAACGTGTAATTCATTTAATTGTTAATATAAAATATTATTAATAATAAAATATGAAAATATACAATTTAAACAATGAAAAATTACCAATATAGATGTATATTAATCACATATTTAGGAAGCGCTAAAATGGATTAATTGACCTGTAATTTTTTTTTCAAATTTGAGATTTGATTCCTTTAGGATTTTGGTAGATCTGTGGTTAAAATGCTACTAGTTCTACAACCAAGAGTGAAGAAAAGTGAAGGCTATGTGTAAGTATGTCTATCACTCTTAAAATAAAAATAAAATATTCTCTAAATAGAAAAGTAATGTCTACTATAATAAAAAGGAAAACAATATATGCTATGCATTTTTAACAAGTCGTCCATATGACCTAATATCATGTAAAAGTAATTACAAGTAAAAAAAAAAATCCTATCAAAATGTTTAAACCTTATGCTTTTCAAAAATATTTTAATACCTTATTTCAACTTTATATATATCTATATATTAAAAAAATGCTATATATATATATATATTAATGTCCTATAAAATAAATTATATTTTAGTATAGATTAATATAAAATGCCACAATACACATGTTATGTAACCTCTATAACATTAAAAATATACAATTTAAACATTAAAAAATTACATACCGTTTTTTACACTCTAAAATAAGTTTGCAACAATTTTTTTTAACTTTAAATAGATCTATGCTAACAAATAATATAATTAAAAATTTAAAGCAAAATTGTTAATTTCTACATAAATTTAATATAATTATAAATTAATAAAATAAAATTAAAATTCGTTTATCCAATTCCAACCACATACGCATCTCTCCCCTTAAACGTAAATTATATTTTCAAATATTATGAAAGCTCACTCCATGTAAACTGCAACTTAAATTGACTTAATCCCAATCGTAGGGTTTTGTCCAACACGTAAGCATCTTATAAATTATTGATGATTATGCTCATCCCTTCATAAAATATGAAAGCATCTTATAAATTATTGATGCCCTTAACGGTATGTGCGAGGCATCAAGGACAAGGTCAATAAAACTTAACCATAAACATGGTGATCAGAGAAGAAGAGAGAACATCAATAAATAGTTAGAGATTGCGTTCCAGTGCTGTGCAAATTGATTACAGCATAAAATAAGTACAAATTCACAAATCCATATATATTATATGAAACAGAAAGTGGGATGATAGTCCTGAGTATCTTGTCTAAGGTTTAGGTGGGAAGGTTGGTTCCGTAAATGTTGTTAAAGTTTAGGTGGGAAGGTTGGTTCCGTACATGTTATATGGTTCAATCTCAAACAAGACTAAAAAAACAAAAAAATCAAACGATCTGTTATTTTCATATATAATATAAAATTTTTCAATTTATTCAATAAAAACCTTTCAAAAGATTTCCAAATACAAGAAAAATTTACTTTACGTAGAATGAGCTATATCTTTGAGTCTACGCCATCAAAATCTTCCTCCTCCATCTTGTCCATCTCGGTCTGCAGGCTTACTGAGATCTGGTAGCTTTAAGCTCTCCACATTTACAGAATTGAATTGGGGAACGAGAGGGGTTTTAACTCTTTCCGATAATCTGCATTTTTATTTCATTCATTTATGTTCTTAAGAACCTCATCTCATTCTCAATCTGGTCCATCTCCAATTTATGGTCTATAATTTGCTCCATAAGAAACCAACTGATTATACCCAACCTTAAGCCCAGGTATACCTGTAACCATCTTTGAAGGCTTCTCACACTCTTCCCTAAAAACATATTCTTAAACAACAAACTCTTACTTTGACTAACAAATAAAAATGATATTGAATACTTCTTAGCGTACGCATTTATATGAAGGAAAATAGGATTTCATGGAATATGTTTAAAACGTAGTTGAGTTGAGAGTGTTAGTTCTCCTTTTTTATTGGGTGAGTGTTTACTGAGTGGGTTTTATTTGAAATGCAGTCAAAAGTTATTTGAATAACATATTCAAGTCACTGCATTTAGGAATTTGAATATATTTATTTAAATAAAACCTTCAAATAATTAAACTACGATTATTCTAAAGACAAACTATATGACGCACATGCACACTCAACACAACAGAGAAACGTGAGACAAAGCTCACTGAAATCATTGAATTCAATTGCATGATTACATCACACTTATATAGCAGATTGCACTCACCTAATCTTCCTGAAGAAGAGGAAACAAACCTAAATACATGTAACCAATTTCTAAATAAACACTCTCGTTCAACAACTCAAAACTAAATCTATTTCTGCATGATCTAGATTATTCTCACATCCTCTCTTAATGGAGAAATGGATTTTCTACAATACCTAATTGACTTCTAAAAACTTCAAATTTGATTTTACCAAGAGGCTTAGTAAATATATCAGCCATATTATCCTTGGTATTACAAAATATTAATTCAATTTCATTTGACTCAATTTTCTCACGTACAAAGTGGTATTGTAACTCAACGTGTTTTGTTCTGGCGTGGTATATTGGATTATGTGCTAATTTGATAGCACTTTGATTATCACAATTGATGCATGTTGAACCACTTTGCGCCTCTTCAAGATCTGCAAGAATTCTCTGCAACCAAATAGCTTCACAGGTGCCATTGGTCAAAGCTTTGTACTCTAATTCTGTTGATGATAAAGAAACAATTGGATGTTTCTTACTACTCCAAGATACGACCCCTGATCCTATATGAAATGCATAGCCAGAGGTAGATCGTCTGTCATCTGGATTTCCTGCCCAATCTGAATCAGAAAAACCTGTCAGTGCAACATCAGATTCATCAGTATACATAATACCTAAATTCATTGTTCCCTTTAAGTATCGGAGAACTTTCTTTGCAGCATTCCAGTGATTTCCTGAAGGCTTAGCCATGAATTGACTAAGGATATTGACTGAGTATGCAATGTCTGGTCTGGTAGTGGTGAGATAGTTCAGACTTCCCACCAACTGACGATATAATGTTCCATCTGCCTCTTTAGTTCCATCGTCTCTGTACAACTTTGCATTCTATTCTAAGGGAGTTGACATAGCTTTCCAATCACTCATATTGAACTTTTTAAGAATTTCCTTTATATATTTTCTTTGAGTGATCAATGTTTTACTAGGCTCTCTCCATACCTCAATTCCTAAACAATAATGCAATTCACCCAAATCTTTCATTTCAAATTCCTGTGACAACTGAACTTTAATTTCTTCAATTAACTTGTAAGCACTGCCTGTGATAATGAGATCGTCCACATACAAAGATATTAAAGCAACATTTCATTTTTCATATTTCTTAACATACAAGTTAGGATCATTTTTGCTTTTCACAAATCCATTCTGAAGAAAGAAGGTATCAATCTTTACATACCATGATCTCGGTGCCTGTTTCAAACCATATAAGGCTTTTCTTAACCTACAGACTAGATGCTCCTGTCCCTATTTGACAAACCCTTCAGGTTGAACCAAATAAACTTCTTCCTTTAAATCACCATTTAGAAAAGCAGATTTGACATCCAATTGATGTATATTCCAATTATGCTTTGTAGCTAAGGCAATCAGTAATCTAATTGTATTCAATTTAGCTACTGGTGCAAAAGTATCTTCATAATCAATTCCCTCTTGTTGAGCATATCCTTTTGCAACTAATCTTGCCTTAAATTTATCAATGCTACCATCTGCTTTAAATTTATATTTATACAACCATTTGCTTCCAATTGGAACTTTGTTCTCACGAAGTTCCACTAATTCCCATGTTTGATTTTTCATAAGAGAGGCATATTCATCATTCATAGCATTTCTCCATTGTTCATGTTGTTTAGCTTGTTCATAATCAACTGGTTCTACAACATTCATGATATTAGACATCAAAGCATAATCTCTATACCTTGCAGGAAGCTAAGTTTGTCGGGTTGACCTTCTTGGTGCTACAATACCTGTTGGAGTTCCATCCATGATTCTTCGGCTTTGAGGTGAATCTCCCTCTCGTGATGACTCACTGCTGCTGGATGTGCTCATACTACTCTCATCCTGATCTTGAACCTGTACATGTACCTGTTCCTGTTCCTGTTTAACCAAAGTATCAAGTTTGACATGAGCATCATTAGATATATGCCATGCATCATTCTTTGTATCACATTTATCAGCCTGCTCATTAAACACCACATCTCGACTTGCAAATAGTTTATGTGTACTTGGATCAAACAATTTATATGCTTTCTGATCTGTGAAATATCCAATAAAAACACACTTGATTGACTTTGCATCAAGTTTTCTTCTGTTAGCCTTAGGAATATGTGCAAAGGCAGTACATCCAAAGACTCTTAAATGACTGACATCAGGTTTATAACCATGAAGAACCTCAAAAGGAGTTTGAAAAACTAATTGCTTAGTGGGACATCGATTCTTCAAATAAACAACAGTATCAATGGCTTCTGCCCATAAACCATTAGAGATGTTCTTACCTTGAAGCATACTACGAGCAGATTCCACCAAGGTTCTATTCCATCGCTCAGCAACACCATTTTGCTGAGGGGTATGTGGTACTGTGAACTGTTGTTGAATCCCATTAGATTTACAATAGCTATTAAATGCATTTGACTTATATTCACCCCCTTGATCAGATCTGAGTATTTTAATGTACTTACCTATTTGTTTTTCAATCATAGTTCGGAACTCTTTAAAATACTCAAATATATCACTTTTCCTTCGAATGAAATAGACCCAGGTATACCTAGATCTATCATCAATAAAAATAACAAAGTATGAAGCACCACCAAGAGACCTAGTTTGCATAGGTCCACATACATCAGTGTGAATTAATTCAAGGATATCGTACTGTCGTTTCTCGGTATGAACAGGAAACTCTTCTCTATGCTGCTTACCAAGTGCACAAGCTTCACATGGTAAATGTTCAGACTTCATAACAGGAAGACCTTCAACCATTGATTTCCTTTGCAACAACGATAAATCATTGTAATTTAGGTGCCCATACCTGTGATGCCATAAATCTGTTGTTGATGCCTCTTTGGATGTCAATGCCACATGATGCTTCACCGTCACATCCAATTTATATAATCCTCCAACCCTGGTACCTGTAGAAACAACCCTGTAGTGGTCCTGAACATCTTTCACAATACACCCCAATTTACCAAATTCCACTTTTAAATGATTATCAGTGATAGTGGAAACAGATATCAAATTCTTTTTGAGAGCAGGTACATACATCACATCATGAATCTATCTCATTTGTCCATTAGGTAAGTACACATTTATTATGACATAGCCCTGGACTTTAAGTGACCTGTCATCTCCTAGGTAAATGTGTGTGCCATCAGATTTCTCATAATATTTATCATACCATTCTTTATTACAAGTCATATGTGCTGATGCACCAAAATCTATGAACCAAGCATTCTCATCATCAGTTTCAGCAGACAATGCAGCATCAGAAAGAAATAACTTAAGATTTTTAAATCCATCAGTCACTGAGGTGTCTCTATTTATGAAATTTCCATTATGCCTTCTATGTCTTTGATTTGATTCATTATTCTCTCTTCTATAGCAATCTTTAGCTAGATGTCCAGGTTTTCCACAATAATCACATTCAATGTTTCTCCTACCATAAGAATCAGGAGGTGTCATACCTTTTTGTTTTGCTTGAAACCGGCCTCTGTTCCTGTCCCATGGTCTCCCTCGGAATGATATTTTACCTCTTGCAGTCAAAGCCAAATCAGAACCATTTGACTCAAGTTCAAAATTTTTCATTCGCTCTTCTTCTTGAAGAAGAATTCCAGCCAATTCTTCAAATGTAGGAGGTGTTGGTCTAGCTGAGAGTGCTGAAATAAAGACTTTATAGTCTTGGAATAACCCCTTCAAAGCAACAGTTACCAAATCGGTACTAGACACCTTTTCACCAATATCACCAAGCTTATCACTCAAGTCTTTAATTCGGGAAACAAAGTTGCTAATGCTTTCATTGGCTTCCATTTTGATAGATAGCATCTTTGTTTTTAAAAATAAAATACGGTTTGCATTAGTAGTTTCATACAAACCTTTGAGAGTGTCCCATGTCGCCTTTGAAGTTTCACAGTCCCGAATGTGAGGAATACTATTGTCCTTCACTGACATGCGTAGCAACACTTTTGCTTTCATTTCTCGCTTATCCAAATCTGGAATTGCAGGAGCAGCAGTAGGCTTGGGCTCGTCACCTTTAACAATTGTCCAGAGATTGTATGCCTCCAGAATTGTGATCAGCTTAAATTTCCAATTTACATAATTTTCACCATCAAGTTTTGTAGATTCATTTAAATAGGAGTCATCAAGTGGATTAGCCATTATGGTCAACAGCAATCTCTGAGAAAAAAAATCTAAATGATAAACAACACAAGACTTCCTAACTTTCACTTGGACAAAAAGTGAAAGTTGTTGGGCTGTGATTAAAATAACGATGGATGACGATATGTGATCAAAATAATGATGGACACTCCTACGCTTTTCAAATGCCGGTGGACACAGCTTGTTAAATGAGAGGGTTGGTATAAAAACCGCAAGGCATATCTTAAAGGGCTCGTTAATTAAAAACTGCACACAATCTTTAAAAAAAATTCGACCAACAATGTTTACAAATTACGTGCAATGTGTTGAGCGGAATGAAGTTCAAACAACACAGCAAAAAATGTTTGCTATCTGTCTGCGTGAAAATTCTGATCGTTTTCGTGCGCAAACCAACGCGGGAAAAAGAGCAGAGATCGGAAGACAGATCGTGACTGCTATCTGGTGTATGCTTCTATCCGGCATATGCACCAACACTGAAGACAAGTACATCTGCGGAAACGCTCAACTCAACAGCAAACTCCACGCGCTACGCACGAACTTGTGCATACTCCACGCGCTGGCAGAGATGGCGAGGGGGGGCAACGGAGTCAAATCCCCACGGGAATGCAATTAAGATCTCTGTTCTTCGACCTCAACAGCCGTGTTAAACTGATGTGCAACGGACTGCTCTCACCAACAGTTCTTCAATTTCTGATGGGTGTCGATAGCGGACTTACTCCAGTACCCAACAGATCGGCAAATGCTCAAAGCTCTGATACCAAATTAAAACAAACGCACACCCAACACAACAGAGAAACGTGAGACAAAGCTCACTGAAATCATTGAATTCAATTGCACGATTACATCACACTTATATAGCAGATTGCACTCACCTAATCTTCCTGAAGAAGAGGAAACAAACCTAAATACATGGAACCAATTTCTAAATAAACACTCTCGTTCAACAACTCAAAACTAAATCTATTTATGGATGATCTAGATTATTCTCACAAAATCCTCCTCCTCCATCTTGTCCATCTCGGTCTGCAGGCTTACTGAGATCTAGTAGCTTTAAGATCTCCACATTTACAGAATTGGGGAACGAGAGGGGTTTTAACTCTTTCCGATAATCTGCATTTTTATTTCATTCATTTAGGTTCTTAAGAACCTCATCTCATTCTCAATCTATTCCATCTGCAATTTATGGTCTATAATTTGCTCCATAAGAAACCAACTGATTATACCCAACCTTAAGCCCAGGTATACCTGTAACCATCTTTGAAGGCTTCTCACACTCTTCCCTAAAAACATATTCTTAAACAACAAACTCTTACTTTGACTAACAAATAAAAATGATATTGAATCCTTCTTAGCGTACGCATTTATATGAAGGAAAATAGGATTTCATGGAATATGTTTAAAACGTAGTTGAGTTGAGATGTTTTAGTTCTCCTTTTTTATTGGGTGAGTGTTTACTGAGTGGGTTTTATTTGAAATGCAATCAAAAGTTATTTGAATAACATATTAAAGTAACTGCATTTAGGAATTTGAATATATTTATTTAAATAAAACCTTCAAATAATTAAACTTCGCTTATTCTAAAGACAAACTATATGACTTAATTTAAACAACTAAACTCTAAACCTCACTTAGCTCTGCTTATAAAAACCAGTTATCGTAATCCTTCCGAATAAATTTGTATTAAAAACCCAACAATTCGAGAATGTCTCTGGACGAGATGCTTTGCCGAAAACTCTAGAGAAGCGGCATAGTCTCTTTGGGTATTGTTAACCGGAGGGCGGCTCATGGATTTGTCAAAACAACCTTAGGTTTACATGTCGGGCACAGTGTTTCAGCATTTCTTGCACGATTAACTATTACTGATTCTGATAGACAACCACACAGATTTTAGCAGACTCAGTTCCAAATAGATGCGAAAAGAGTAACAGTGATCTGCAAAGTGAAGCGACCCGGGTTCGTTCATGATACAAGAGGGGCTTTGATTCCAGTTTTCTTATAGTAACCAGTGTAGCTTCTAAGTGAGTTCATTGATGTATGAGCCGATCCTTCGCACATCACTAGAATGAGTTCCTACACATTTCTCTACATTTTATGGTCATACATATCATTATAATATATGCTATACATATCATTATAATATGTGCTAGACATATTTCTACAACTTAGCTTACTTTTAGGTCATAGTTGATACATTTGTCATAACTCGTATTCTAAGTGTCACAATATGGCGTTCTAATGGTTACACTTAGAATATATGTGTAGCTTCGTTGTGGTATTGACATGTGATTGATGTTCATGTTTCCTATGCATTCTTTGGTTTGTATTGATGAAATTTAAGTGTGTGATCCATGTTTCAGTCTTGTTAAGATGCATTTCTTTCTCTTACTCTGTTGGTCCCACACTTAGCAATTTTGGGAGCTCTCATGGCCCCCATGCTCAATGTAAGTTGTAAAAGTATTTACCCTCTAACTAGGTAATGATCTTAACCTATTCAGGGGCCTCAATGATGCAATCTTTCTCACCAAGACTTGTGCACTAAGTCCTCCTCAAGATCACCTCAAAACTACTGCACATTAAGAGCCTTTCAAGGAAAGTCACCTAACCTTTCTTGTTCATATTGACTTACTACACTAAGTTTTGATCTCCTCTACCTTGCATGACACACAGAAAGATTGGAACTACCAACATGGACTCCTCCCACCCTATTGTAGTGGAAAACTATGTATTAGAATGACCCTCATATCCTCACAATGTAGTGAAAACCCTCCTACCCTACGTGGCTTCGTTCATGTGGTCTCTCTCAATGAAAAGTGCATTCCAAATGGCTAAGCATGCATTTTCGGGTCAAACTGCACTAACCTCAATGTAAAAGTGCATTCCAAATAAATAGTGATCCCTTGTTTAGTCAAATTGTGCTAGCCCTTAAGCTTCCTCTTCCTCCCAAAGCATGGCGCATAATTAAGCATCATTGAATCCCCTTCCCTCATTCAAATGCGCACTACACTCAATCATTGTATCTTCAAGACTTCCTTCAGTGTATGGCATATTATTAAGAGATAATGGACCATTTTTGAGAAAAATATTGCTTTCCTTAAGGCCTCCTATTCCTTCGAGTGCATAGCGCAGTCTCAAGCATCAAGGCATCAACCTTTTTCCTAATTGTTCCCCTCTGCATTGTCACTTGCATAAGGCTTTCCTCTTCAACACATGGTGTAGTAACAAGGCTCAAGGAGGCTTCCTCCCAGTCCTTGATCAGTCAAACTTCCTTCCTCCCTTTCCTTCTAAGTGCATGGCACATTATTAAGTAACAAGTTGTTTACCTTGTCCCTTGAGCTTCCCCAGTATGTTGGACCAATGAGAGCCCCTCTTTATAACACATAACGTCGTAACAATGAACATTGGAGCCTTCCTAGGCCATTGATGAGTTCAACAACACTTTCCTTATCAACCCTCCTTCCTCCAACCCTTCCACAAGCCTATCATGAGTTCCTCATCCCATGAGGTAGGTAGCGATAGAATATATGATTTTAAGACTAATTTTTCCTTACCATGAATAATATTCATTAGCAAGAGTAATTTCTCAACATGACAAGGTGATGCTAAAGGAATATATTAAAGAGAATGAACAAAGAACACTTACAAAGATGAAGCAGAAAGAAGAACAATCATCATGACATGAAAGAGATCCTATACCATGACATAAAAAAGACTTTGCATGGTGACTAAAAGGATTCAAGTATTGATCCAAGACCCTTTAGAGGGTGAGAATAAATAATAAAGTGAATCTTGACATGAATATGAAGAATAGATTATAATATGTACCATCAAGAATGTAAGAGAAAGAAGCAAAGAGAACAACTTAGCATTGCCACCTCATCATGAGCTCTATGTTATCATTATCAAGTTATAACTTGTACAACTGTCATCTCAATGTCAAATGTGTCCATGTGTCACGCCACATCATCATGTGCAATGTAATGATGTATTCTCAAGAAAAGGAAAAAAATTAATGTCTGGAAGTCCAAGAGTCATATGTGGAATATGAAAAGTCAAATAGTCATGCATGGACAATATAATATTTAGGAGAATTTCAAAGGTAGTTTAGAAGTTCAAGAATTTTTTCGAAGTCCAAGAGTCAGAAGGATAGTCCAAGATATGAAAATTCATTCCTCTTATTATAAAATTAACCTCATAACTCAAGAAAATAAGGTCTTTTTTAGACTTAGTCTTTGGGGAGCTAGTATTAGCTTCTCTAACTCGGCATAGGAGAGAAACATTGTTCTTTGGAGAAACAAGAAGTGACTCAATGTTCCACTTTTAGCACTACACGCTCACCATCGTAATGGATGTACTTGGATCTTTCACCTTCTAATTGAAGCACAACGAGGAAACACATTTTGATGCATGTATTGTGAATGTCTTAGGATTATTCTCTAGATGTTCATTATATATATTTTGTTCATATGTACTAACGAAATTAAACAACTTCAGTGGCTTTTGTACTTATCTTGTTGAATGAGTTTTGTATTTTATTTAAAGATGTTGTGTTTGTGTGAACTATTTCACTAGTAACTAACTAATTGTTCTTTTCCCAAGTTCATCTCTTGGGTTAGTACTGTTACTTCCTTTGAGAGGCTCACTTTTATCTACCCCCTTATGAAAGTATCCTTTTACACATTGCAATTAGTGTTTCACAATGTCAACTTACTTCTTTTTTCAAGGGTTATGTATACAATCTCTTACATTATTCATTGAAACCAATACGAACCTTATAGTTATGGTGGTCAGGTCGATACTCCGGATGGTGCTCCTACTCTAAATGTTGTGAGGTCTAATTGAGACTTCACATCAAAAATACCCTTTATATGTTGACATTATCCAACACCATCAACAAGTTCATTTGAAATCCTTCACCTTATCATACAAGGTTTCATTTTATCACTTGCCTTTGTTCTCACATTATCCAACCCCAACCCCTTGTATGTTGGCATTCTCAATCTTGTTCATCTAAAATTTATGGTCTATCATTTTCTCCATAAGAAACCAACCGATTATATTAAGCCTCAATTTGAGATCAAATCCCTAAAAGAATATTCTTAAACCGCAAACTCTTTACTTTGACTAAAAAATAAATATAATTTGAATCCTAATTAGCGTACGCATTTATATGAAGGAAAATAGGATTTCATTGAAGATGTTTAAAGCATAGTTGAGATGTTTTAGTCATTCTTTTTATTGTGTGAGTTTTTATTGAGTGGGTTTTATTTGAAATGCAGTTCAAGTAACAACATTTAGGAATTTGAATATATTTATATATTTATTTGAATAAAAGCTTCAGATAATTAAACTTGGCTTATTTTAAACAAAAACTTAAAAGCATACGCCTTAAAAGAGCTTAAAAAACAAAAAAAAAAAACTCTACTTATTTTTCCCTATAAAAACTAGTGAGTATATGCCTTAAAAGAGCTTAAAAAAGTAAACTCTACTCATTTTTCCCTATAAAAAATAATGATCGTAATCCTTTCGAATATATTTGTATTAAAAACCCAACAATGAAAGGAACATGTCAAGAGATGTGTTGGAGAAAACTCTACAGACAAGGCATAGTCTCTTTGGGTATTTTGAAGAAAAGGGTGGCTCATGGATTTGTCAACACAACCTTATCTTTGTATGCCGAGTACAGAGTTTCATTTATTGTATAATGTATTTGTAAAATTAGTAGATTACATATATTGATTTTTCTTTGTACAAATTCTAAGAATTGAAAAAAGAAATTGGAAATGAGAATGAATTTGATATTGATTTGAGAATCAATACAGAAATAAATTATGTTAAATTTTACTGTCTAATTAATATTTTTGTGAACTCAATTATTAGAGTTAAATAACTAAAGCTGTTGAAAATGCAGCAAGATGATGGAGCTTAGTGAAATGAAGTCGCCTTCATTAAGTGGGCCCGCAGGCGATTTTGGCGCAAAGTCTATTTTTAGACTATGTCTATTTTTAGACATATGGAGCATGGTCCAGGGGTTGCAGTATGTTATTCTTGGAGTATTGGTCATGTTGGTAAAAATAGATGGACCTCTATTTTTAGACATTTAGGTCGAAGTCTATTTTTAGACTGCCTATCGTAAAAATAGGGAAGTCAAATATTATTTACCCTTAATAATATTTGGACTCTAAACTTTAGTTTACTCTCTTGGAGCACTTCAGTTCGAGCTACAGAAGTGGCTCATGCATCTGACAGAGGAATTACGCTATTCCTAGGGGTTTGGTGAGCTCATGCATGGTTGACTTCAGTTAGGACTTCAGTGGCAGAATTTTGGTGGAGTTGATGGGACAGTTGGTGGAGTTGTGTTCGGTTTAACTTAGTTGAACTGGTTGAGATTAGTTTAACTAGCTAATCAGCTAGTAATGAGTTGAGTGAATTAAATATTATTTAATTCACTAATTATTAACTCATGATTCAACTCAAGAACACATCAGTTCACTACAGTGCATGGACAGTTCAGTGGAGACCAGTGAAAGAGGTAGATGAAAGGGTTGAGATAGCTATCAGTTGTGACATCAGTTATGCATGAGATTTGCACCACACTTGGAGGAATTTCCAATGATGATTGCGCTGTCAAGCCAAGGAGATTCGAACCTTGGATCTCTAATTAGACCAGCCTTGATTGTGCAATAGAGGCAGGCAATTAGTGGATGAGTTTTGAACCAGTGACCTGTTCAAAACCAAGCTAGTTTGTGTGTAACTTTATGAGACAGTACTGAGTACTTGTGAGGAGTATTGTACTGAGATTGTTATATGTTCTCTCCATTATAATATACACAATAGCTGAGGGGTTTTCAGCTATAATCTTTCCCCATAAATACTATGTAATGTGTGTGATGTTTTGATGATTGTTTGATCGCATACCGCTTGTTTTATTTCTGCATGTGTGATGATCTGAGTGGAAGAGATTATGTGTTGCATATGAATTCGAATTGATATGTGATCAGGATAATCTCGGTGGATAATTATTCATTATTCAGCAAATTTCTACATGGTATCAGAGCTATTGAAGCAGATATTGATCATCACAGTGATTACAAACTTATTTCGGTAGACAGAGTCTGCATGCGGGCCAGGTAGCCTTTGGATCCATCCTTTCCTTTGAAAGGTGATACATCCAGTAAATGCCCCTACAGTCGATCTTTGTGCTAGAAATAATTTTTTCTCACAGATCAAGAGCGGTTGAGCTTTGGGTTGGAATTCGAATTTTGCAGCAGTTTGTTTTCTTGGTGCCGGAGTTGAAAATGTCTTTCAACGGTTTGCGACTCGAATATGCTCTTGAAGGCAGTTCGAATTATGTTGCATGGAAGGATCGCATGGAGGCAGTATTAGAAGATAATGGACTGAAGGAGTTCGTAGATACGGATGTCCAAAATCCCACTGATCCTGTTGAAGTCGAAGCTTGGCAAAAGAAGATGGCGAAATGTCGAAGGATTCTATTGGAGGGCGTCAAGGATCATATTGTATCCAGGCTGCATGGAAAAGCTTCTCCATATTTAATGTGGAAAACATTGACAGATCTATTCCAGAGTAAGAGCGACCAAAGTAATCTGGCGCTCAAGGATAAGCTCAGAAACATCAAGATGGAGAAAGGCGAAAGTATCACCAAATATCTCACGAAGTTCACTCAATGCAGAGATGAGCTGGGAAGTGTGGGGGTGACTGTCGAAGAAGAGGACATGGTAGACCTGGCTCTCCTTGGTCTTCCGAAGGCTTGGCATTCATATCAAGATAGTGTCAATGGTCGGGAGAAGTTGCCGGGATGGGAGCGCCTTTGGGTGGATCTCATGCAGGAGGAGATAAGGAGGACTACGAGAGATGGATCTTCATCAAAGGTACCTGATGAAGAAAATTGCGCTTTGGCTGCCAAAGCAAAGAAGGGGAAGAGCAAGAAAAATTCTCATTCCGGTGCTAAGGGCAAGAAGCAAGATATGTCTAAGGTGAAGTGTTTTCACTGTCACCAGCACGGACATTATGCCACAAATTGTCCGCAGAAGAAGGAAAACAAGCAAGCGGGAAGATCTGCAGATGGAGAGGCTTTGGCCTCGCAGTTCGAGCTTGACTTTTCGCTGATCGCATGGTTGGTTTCAAGTGTGGTGGGATCAGTTTGGTTCTTGGACAGTGGTGCGTCATTCCACATGACGGGAGATCGAGATCTGAAGGAAGTTTTGCATGTTCCAGGATTGATGAAGAACTTGATCTCTGTAGCGATGTTGGAAGACAAGGGGTATGATGTGGTCTTCAGCGAAGGAAAATCCTTCCTGCGCAGTAAGACTACTGGAGAGACCCGGAAGATAGGGGTTCGAACCAAGAACCTTTATCAGTTGCAGGTAGATGGCTGCGCAGCTATGGCATGCAAGGCGGGAGAAGTGGTGAGCCGGGATGATGAGGGCGAGCTGTGGCACAGGAGATTGGGCCACCTTCACCATGGAGCTTTGAAGATCCTGCAGCAGATTTCTACTGGGCTTCCTAAGGGCACTCTTGCGCAGTCAGATCAGTGCAAGGGGTGTACTTTGGGAAAATATGTGAAAGCCACCTTTCACGAGAAGGATAGTCGCGCCACGACGATCCTTGAGAGAGTTCACACAGATGTGTGTGGTCCTTTCTCAGTAGCTTCGACAGAAAAGCACAAGTACTACGTGATCTTTGTTGATGATTTCTCTCGAAAGTGCTGGATCTTCTTCATGCAGAAGAAGAGCGAGACATACTCTAAGTTCTGTGAGTTCAAAGCACTAGTCGAGAAGGAATCGGGGAAGAAGGTGAAGGCTCTCAGGAGCGACAATGGTGGTGAATTCATCTCGGCTGAATTCAAAGACTTTTGCAGCGCAGAAGGGATTCGGAGAGAGCTCATCGCACCCCATAACCCATAGCAGAACGGGGTGGCTGAGCGGAAGAACAGAACGATCGTGGGTGCTGCACGGGCGATGTTGCATGATCAGGGCCTACCCCTTCACTTGTGGGGTGAGGCATGCAATACAGCAGTGTATGTGCAGAACCGTTGTCCTCACAAGGTTCTTGGCATGAGTACACCGGAGGAGGCTTATTCTGGTAAGAGACCTGACATTTCTCATTTGAGAATTTTTGGTTCTTCTGTCTACATGCATGTGACGAAGGATGCCAGAAAGAAGCTGGATCTGACCGCAGAGGTTGGAATATTTGTGAGGTACACTGATACACCTCATAACTATCGGGTGTATGTGCCAGACAGTCGCAAGACTATTGTGCGACGGGATATCAAGTTTCAGGAGGAGAAAGCCATGCAGTGTTCGCTTGAGAGGGAGCCACACTTGCATGCAGATGAGGAGCTGTTAGTTCCTAAGGAGGAGCTTCCGGATGTGGATCAGCCACAAGAGGATGTTTAGGAGGTGGAAGAAACTACCCATGCAGCGCCAACCATCAGAGGGCGCAAGCGCACTACAGAAGCTATGCGACTGGCTCGAGATTCAGAGAAGGTTGTAGGACCACCTACAACACAGCGTAGAAAGAGGCAGTCACCAGATCGGTACACTGGATACATGGCTCTTATGAGTCAATGTGTCGTGACGGAGCCATCCTCTTTTGAGGAAGCTGTGGAGGAACCCGCATGGGTAGATGCCATGATCGAAGAATATGATTCGATCGTCAGAAACAGTGCATGGGAGATTGTCCCAAGACCAGAGGGGAAATCTACAAAGTGAAGCAGGCGGCTGACGGGAGTGTGGAGAAGTACAAGGCAAGATTTGTCGCCCATGGCTTCTCACAGATCGAGGGGATCGATTATGAGGAGACCTTTGCACCTGTCGCAAGGTACTCTTCCATACGGACGATCCTTGCTCTCTCAACGCAGATGGGATGGCACATCCATCAGATGGATGTGAAGACTGCGTTCCTCAACAGAGTCATTGAGGAGGAGGTGTACATAGAGCAGCCTGAAGGTTTCTAGATCTTCAGCAGTGAGTCGCATGTGTGCCGACTCAAGAGAGAATTGTACGGGCTTAAGCAAGCACCTCGTGCTTGGTACACACGGATTGACAGTTATTTCACCGGGCTTGGATTTTCCAAGAGTGAGGCGGATCCTAACCTGTACCAGATTGTGGTGGAGGGGAAGCGTCTGATCATTGTACTGTATGTAGATGATCTGATTTTGACGGGTGATGAGCTGTTGATACTTTCATGCAAGGAGGACCTTGCTAGAGAGTTCGAGATGAAGGACTTGGGCCTCCTTCATTATTTCCTGGGATTGGATATTTGGCAGCGCAGTGGAGGACTGTTTGTTTCTTAGGGAAAGTATGCCCGGGAGATTCTGGAGAGGTTCAACATGCATGGTTGCAAGCCTGTTGACACTCCTCTTCCTGGAGGTTGGAGGAAGGAGGATGCTACTTCAGCGGAGGTAGTGGATACCACTGTCTATCGACAGTTGGTCGGGTCGCTTATGTATCTGGTCAATACATGACCCGATATATGCTATGCTGTTAACTAGCTTTCGCAAGCTATGGTTAAGCCTACCAAGCTCTACTGGAAGGCAGGAAAGCCTGTATTGCGTTATCTTAGTGGCACATCGGGATATGGTCTGTGGTACAGACAGGAGGATGAGGTGAGGCTTTCTGGCTTCACAGATGTAGATTGGGCAGGGAGCCCAACGGACCGGAAAAACACATTTGGAGGTATTTTCAGCATTGGATCGATAGCAGTTTCCTGGTACAGCAGGAAACAGAGATCCATGGCACTCAGTTCAGCAGAGGCCAAGTACATGGCAGCTAGCTTGGCTGCATGCAAGGCTATTTGGATGAGGAAGATCCTCGCAGGTTTGTTCAGGTTGCATTTGGAGCCTACAGTGATCTACTGTGATAACCAGAGCTGCATCAAGCTCTCGGCTAATCCAGTATTTCATGATAGGTCCAAACATATCGACATCAGGTACCATCACATCAGAGATTGTGTTCAGCGGAGGATCATGATGTTTTCATATGTTCCCACGGAGGATCAGGATGCCGACATCCTGACGAAGGCGCTCACCAGGAGCAAGTTCGAATTCCACAGAGGCAGGATAGGGGTTGCAGATAATCCATATCTTGCTGAGAGGGAGTGTTGAGAATGCAGCAAGATGATGGAGCTTAGTGAAATGAAGTCGCCTTCACTAAGTGGCCCCGCAGGCAAATTCTGGCGCAAAGTCTATTTTTAGACTATGTCTATTTTTAGACATATGGAGCATGGTCCAGGGGTTGCAGTATGTTATTCTTGGAGTATTGGTCATGTTGGTAAAAATATATGGACCTATATTTTTAGACATTTAGGTCGAAGTCTATTTTTAGACTGCCTATCCTAAAAATAGGGAAGTCAAATATTATTTACCCTTAATAATATTTGGACTCTAAACTTCAGTTTACTCTCTTGGAGCACTCCAGTTCGAGCTACAGAAGTGGCTCGTGCATCTGACAGAGGAATTACACTATTCCTAGGGGTTTGGTGAGCTCATGCATGGTTGACTTCAGTTAAGACTTCAGTGGCAGAATTTTGGTGGAGTTGATGGGACTGTTGGTGGAGTTGTGTTCGGTTTAACTTAGTCGAACTGGTTGAGATTAGTTTAACTAGCTAATAAACTAGTAATGAGTGGAGTGAATTAAATATTATTTAATTCACTAATTATTAACTCATGATTCAACTCAAGAACACATCAGTTCACTACAGTGCATGGACAGTTCAGTGGAGACCAATGAAAGAGGTAGATGAAAAGGTTGAGATAGCTATCAGTTGTGACATCAGTTGTGCATGAGATTTGCACCACACTTGGAGGAATTTCCAATGATGATTGCGCTGTCAAGCCAAGGAGATTCGAAACTTGGATCTCTCATTAGACCAGCCTTGATTGCGCAATAGAGGCAGGCAATTAGTGGATGAGTTTTGAACCAGTGACCTGTTCAAAACCAAGCTAGTTTGTGTGTAACTTTATGAGACAGTACTGAGTACTTGTGAGGAGTATTGTACTGAGATTGTTATATGTTCTCTCCATTATAATATACACAATAGCTGAGGGGTTTTCAGCTATAATCTTTCCCCATAAATACTATGTAATGTGTGTGATGTTTTGATGATTGTTTGATCGCATACCGCTTGTTTTATTTCTGCATGTGTGATGATCTGAGTGGAAGAGATTATGTGTTGCATATGAATTCGAATTGATATGTGATCAGGATAATCTCGGTGGATAATTAATCATTATTCAGAAAATTTCTACAAAAGCCAAGTGCATATCACATGTAAACATTAGAGTTAATTAACTAAAGCCAAGTACACACAGCATGTAAACATTAGAGATAATTAACTAAAGCCAAGTGCACTTCACATGTAATGAATTAACTAAAATAAAGCCAAATACACCCCACATGTAAGCAATAATTTTACCTAGCTTCAACTAAATACATATAACATACACGAACTAAAATTGAGCTAAAAATTAACTGATACTAATTAAAACTAACTAATCTTATCTCATGTGCACCAGCAATATTATCACTGATTTTCATAATTCATAGAGAAGCAAAGTAACAGTAATCCAAAAAGTGAAGTGACCATGGTTCTTGCATGATGATACAAGATCCGATAAAATCACTGTTGTGAGAATTTCAGTGACTTGCCATCCGGTTAAAATGCTCCAGCTACTGGTACCAAGACAGATTCTAACCCCAAGTTCTCTAGGTGGGTGAAAATGGGATCCTTTTGGTGAGAGTCACAGTAGTGGTCATTTTCTTCTCGAAGGTGGTATAATGGTCCTGGCTCAAGCTGCAGCACCGCTAAATGATATCCTCATGATAAAATTCCCAAAACAGATCGCTCCTCAACTGACCAACGGAACAATCGAATATCATAAATCTGGAATTTCAGACAACTTGAAGAAGTTTGCTAAATGTCACTATAATTGTTGAGCTGAGCCCACACGTCGTAAATGCATAATTCATGATAAGCATAGAAATAGGGTTGAGGCAGCATAAATAGTTAAATACATGACTTCAAGGCCCAAATATCTTTTGGAAGAGGAAGAGGTCAAGGCAAATCAAACTACAGAGGAAAATTTAAAGGCATAAGCCAAAACAGAGGAAGAAACAGCCTTGCAAGTACTAGTGGAAGGGGCAACAATCAAAGTCAGCATCAAAGCCAAGGCAATAACCAACAAGGTGGACATAATCAAGCACATGCAAAGGTATGATAAATCCCAAGTCCAATGTCATTACTGTAAGAATTATGGACATTATGCCAATAAATGTAGGAAGAAACAGAGTGACATGAGTAATGGACCCAATGCTAATTTTACTAAAGAGAATCTCAGTCAAGAGAATTTATTTTTAGCATGTAATTTAGCTAAAGAGATGAATGAAGATATATGGTTTCTAGATTCAAGATGTAGCAACCATATGACTGGAAACATTTCTATGTTTTCCATGTTAGATGAAAATGTGAAGTCGCAAGTAACATTGGGAATAGATAGTAAGGTCTCTGTCATGGGAAAATTAGAGTAAGTGTTTTAACAAAGAAAGGAGAAAGGAAAACCATATCAGACATGTACACTATGTGCCTGGTATGAAGTGTGACCTTTTGAGCATTGGACAGCTCATTCAGAAAGGCTACAATGTGTTTTTTGAAGATGATGTATGTACCATCATGGACGTACCACCAAAAAAACAAAGGATTGAACAAGTGAAGATGACAAGGAACACAATGTTTCCTCTCAAGATGAGAGCAGATTTGAAGAAAGGAGCTGCAAAGGCAGCAATGACACAAGAGACATTTCAAAGAGAAGAAAAAGATGAAAACTGGTTATGCCATTTGAGATTTGGACATCTCAACTTTGGAGGTTTGAATTTGTTACATATAAAAGGAATGGTAAAGGGATCACCATTGATTGAAATTCCAGACAACCTGTGTGAAGGCTGCATCTTGGGAAAACAACACAGAGAAAGATTTCCATCAGGAAAGAGCCTAAGGGCAAAGGAACCCTTAGAAATAGTCCATTCTGATTTGCGTGGACTAATGCAAACACCATCATTAGTAGGAAGCCACTATATGTTGACCTTTATTGATGATTACATAAGAAAAACATGGGTTTATTTCTTGAGGTTGAAGAGTGAAGTGTTTTAGAAATTCTACCACTTTAAAGCTCTTGTGGAGAATCAAAGTGGGCAGCATATTAAAGTCCTTAGGACAGATAGAGGGGGAGAATACATTTCCAAATAATTTTTGCATTTTTGCAGAGAAAATGGGATTCACAAGCAATTTACAGCAATGTATACACCTCGGCAAAATGGAGTTGGTGAAAGGAAAAACAAAACCATCATGGATATGGTAAGAAGCATGTTGAAGACAAAACATTTTCCAAATGAATATTGGGTTGAAGCTGTACATTTTGCAGCATATGTTTTGAATAGATTCCCAACAAAGAGTGTTATGAACAGAGTTCTGAAAGAAGCATGGAGTGGCATAAAACAATTTTTCACCGACATGAGAGTTTTTTGTTGTGTGGCTTATGCACACATAACAGATAATGAAGAAGTTGGATAGTAAGGGGGAGAAGTGCATATTTGTTGGATATAGTGAAGAATCCAAGGAATACAGATTATATAACCCATCCATCAAGAAGTTTATGACAAGCAGAAATGTATAGTTTATTAAAGAAGAAGCTTGGGATGGAAGCATTGAGAAAATAATGAATTTAAAAATTTGTTTGTCTCATGATGAATATGAGGAAGAAATGGCCGAAAAAAATCCCTCATTAACAACACCACCTCCATCAACACAATGACATCAAGGGACACCACAAGCAGGTACGAGAACACCCTTGAAAAGTGACGATAATGCATCTTCAAGCACATCACAAGGAGTAGATTTGAGTGCTTCTACAAGCACAAGTTCAAGAAGTGAAAAAGATATCAGATTAAGAAGTCTGACTGAAATTTATGAGCAAGAAGAAGGTATGAACTCTTTATTTTCATTGTATTCTCGTATAGAAGATCCTATTCATTTTGAAGAAGCAGTAAAAGGTAAGAAATGGATAGATGCTATGGATGAAGAGATAAATGCAATAGATAAAAAAAATACATGGGAATTAGTTGAGCTCCCAAAATGCAAGGAAGTAATTGGAGAAAAATGGGTTTATAAAACCAAGAGCAATGTTGAACGTAAGATTGAAAGGCACAAGGCCATACTTGTTGTCAAAGGCTACAAGCAGCAACAAGGAAGATACTATGAGGAAAATTTTACACCAGTTGCAAGAATAGAAACATTAAGAGCAGTGATGTGCATAGCAGTATAACACAAGTGGAAAGTTTGCTAAATGGATGTGAAATCAACATTCCAGAATGGAGTATTGATGGAAGAGGTATATGTTGAACAACCTCTCGGATATGAAAAAGAAGGCCAAGAGCACAAAGTATGCAAATTGAAGAAAGCTCTGTATGGGGTGAAACAAGCACCAAGAGCATGATACAATAGGATAAATGCCTATCTACTAGAAAATGGGTTTGAGAAATGTGAAGGAGAACCCACATTATACATCAAAGAAAAGGATGGTACGATGCTCATTGTTGTTTTGTATGTTAATGATTTGATATTCACAGGTAATGATGCTTACTTCGTTGAGAATTTTAAAACAGTCATGAGGATGAATTTGAGATGACTCATATGGGATTGCCGAGATATTTCCTAGGAATAGAAGTAGAGCAGAATGAAAATAAGATTTTTATTTCTCAAGAAAAATATGTGAAAGAGGTTTTGGAAAGATTTAACATGAAGGATTGCAAGACATCAATTACTCCTATAGTGATGGGATTGAAACTAAGTAAAGAAGACAGCAACAAAGATTTTGATCCAAGTTTGTATAAGAGCATAGTTGGCAGCCTTATGTATTTCACTGCAACTAGGCCAGATATTATGCATGTTGTGAGTTTAATCTCCAGATTTATGGAAAGACCAAAGGAGGCACATTGGCAAGCAGAAAAAATAAATTTGAGGTATGTGAAAGAAACAAAGAGGTATGGAATTTTATACACATCTTCAGAAAATTTTGAATTAATTGAACATACTGACAGTGATTGGGCTGGAAGTATAGATGATAGGATAATCACCTCTGGATATGTTTTTCATATGGGATCAAGAGCCATCTCATGGGCTTCTAAGAAACAACCAATTGTGGCTTTATCAACAACAGAGATAGAGTATGTGGCAGCTACAACAGCAACATGTCAAGCAGTATGGATGAGGAGAATGTTGAAAAGTTTGTGTCTTGAACAAGTAAAAGACACAACAATTTATTGTGATAATAGCTCAACAATAGCCTTATCAAAGAATTTAGTGTTTCATAAAAGAACAAAACACATTAATGCAAAGTATCATTATATGAAAGAATTGGTGAACAATGGAGAAGTTGTTCTAAAACATTGCAGAACAGAGGAATAGTTTGCTAATATTTTAACAAAACCATTAGAGCATAAAAGTTTTAATTTTCTTAGAGAATGTCTGGGAATGTATGAAAATAGCAGTTTTGATTAAGGGGGAGTGTTGGAAATTAATCCCAACTGCAAACCTGAACAACATGACAGAAAACATAAGATTTGATGTGGAATTCAAAGGACGCAGCAGCAATTTTTCCGGACCACCGCAGCCCATCCAGATTTGCAAATCGTGGTCTGCACCATGTTACCTCCTAGCATTACTCCTATGCACCAAACACTCTTAATGCCGCACCAAATATTTTAAATTAAAACCACTCCACGTCATCCAAATTGTCGATCAATCAAAATGATATCGCACGCTCTCTCGCCTACATCATCCCTTTTTCGCAACCACACGATAACTGCAACCCCACCACCTGAGAGCTCAACCTACCTCAACCAATAGCGCATCATCACACCATTCAACTGTGCAGTCAGCAAGCGCATCGATCGATGTGATGTGTTAACGTTCGTCCATGTCAATGGGTGTGATCATCGTTGATCTCAGATCAATGATAACCCGCGGGCATATGCAGTCCACTGCTTCACCCGAAGGGTGTCTCCGCAATTGACCTGGCCCGACGATCCTTGACCGAAAATCAACGGTAGATATCCACTGCAGGAGCACAACGCCGGTGGTCAAACTAGACCATGAGGTCCCTCCACAATGACGTATTGCGCGAGAAGTTAACACGACCTGTGTGTGAATTAATGAATGTATGGGTCATTTTGACAGGCCAAGTACAGAGTAGTTGAACAACAATTGAATGGCATTGAATTAGATTAGGTTTTTGTTGGCTATGGCCATTTTCATATAGCTAATGTAATCTCGGTTTTTTTTAGTGGGTGTAGTGTAATGCTATGTATGCCGAGAGAGAGGTGGAGAGTGAAAAAACTGTGTAAGACAGAGAGAAGAGCGTTACGTGTGTAGTAGCCTAGTGAAGTTTTTTTTGTAAAATCCAGAACAGAAAATTCTGAAGATTGTATTGAACCTTTTTTGTTAATACAAAAACAATGTTTGTTTTTCATTGTGTATATTTTATGCTTCACCTTCAAATATTTGTTTTTGTTAAATCTTTGTGATGATAGAGGACATTTTGTTCCTCATTGTCTGTTAAAGAATTATTAAAAATTCCAACAATATTCAGCTAGGAATAGCACCAAAAGGAAGCTGCATGCTCAGAGAGATCAAATGGAGGTTTTGTGGGCATTTGCAGGGCATGCAAGATCCTCCTCATTATCAAACCGCAATCAATACAATACAATATTGTAGTCTTTGCTTTTCAAGGTAAATATTAAATATGAGGTACTAAGTTAATTATTGCTTTATTGTTTTCCGAAAAATATAAATGCTAAACCAATTATTGGATCGGTCACTCAATCACCGTAAATACAGTAAATAATTTAATGATTGGCTCAGTGGGACAAGATCATCTTGTCAAGTTGCATTAGAATAATGTAATATTTGATGATAAATAAGATCAAAAACCCATAAACCAATCATAAACTTAATACCCAGTACTTAATATTTAAGCTAAAGTAACTCTGTAAAAATCCAAAATCCATGGAATTAGGAATTGGAAGTTAATTGATGAAGCACTGCCATTATTGCAACAACAATTGACGTAGGAACGGCCATAGCGATCAAACTCAGAAGTGCAATCCCAACATTCGGGCGACAGTTAATCAAAGAGTAGTGCAACCATCCTATTGCCTCTAGTACAATGGTATGATAGGAAGGGTGAATATTTTTCTCCCACTCCATCCAATGATCAGGAAGCTCGGAATTCTCCTCCTTCACTTTCATCTCCGATATCCGTTTTCTCAGAAGTGTCATGTTGGCATCCACAACGTTCCAACCGCCTACAAGAACCAATTAAATTAGAAGTTGGGTGCATGACAAACTACTATTGCAGGTTACAATTGAGTAGAAAATACTACAAATAATAAATCAGTTTCCTTCTTTATGTGTCGGAGGACTAGAGTGATAGAATTTGGGTGCATGACAAACTACTATTGCAGGTCACAAGTGAGTAGAAAATACTACAAATAATAAATCAGTTTCCCTCTTCTCTTCTGAAAAAAATCAGTTTCCCTCTTCATGTGTCGGAGAAGTAGAGAGAGAATTTGGTTGCATGACAAACTACAATTGCGGGTTACAAGTGAGTAGAAAATACTACAGATAATAAATCAGTTTCCCTCTTCATTTGTCGGAGGACTAGACTGAGAGAATTTGGGTGCATGGCAAACTACTATTGCAGGTTACAAGTGAGTACAAAATATTACAAATAAAAAATTAGTTTCGCTCTTTAGGTGCAGGAGGAGTAGGAGGACTAGAGTGAGATTGTTGTTAGGTAATAGGTATATTTTTTTGAGAATTAATATCTGTAAGTCAATACAATACAATTTATCAACTTCAATACTATAATATTTATGAAAACATTTAGTCCATTTCCATATTTAAGTAAAAATGTTAAGAAAGCATTATAATTGGTTGAAACTTGAATAGAAGTGATAAAGTGAAAAAAATTAAAAACCATTCAACTCAACCAACCAAAATAACCCCAATCATTATCCTTTCCCAACATCATAAAATAACCGCAATCGACTGGAAATCTGATCTTACCTGAATCTTCATGTTGACGATCACCAGATTTTGCTCTTACAACAGGCCTCAATTCTCTTTTCATTCTTTTCAATGGTAAAAACCTTACAATGCTTCCGATCTGTGTCTGTCGAGGCAACTGTGCAAGGAGAATTTGTGGCCTAGCATTCCAATAATCTTTGGACGCTACGATTGCAGTTACCAATTCCATCGTTCCCATAAAATAAAATTACGTACTTTGTCTTCCACAACTGTAAAAAATCTTTAATGTTAGAAACAAACAGCCAAGGCCCTCTAGAAATGGCTAGATGCAACAATCGGTTACCTGCTGCATTACAGAATGCAATAAAACATAAGATGGCTCAGAGCTTATAAACCTCGGGGCGTTGAAATTATTTTAGAGAAAATTTCGGCTCCAATGAATTTAGACGACGACATTCCATTTTTCTTCGGATCAACGTGACCCTCGAAGATAACATAAAATATTTCCTTGAGTTGAGTGCACGTCTCACGTTTCTAAATCAGAATTTCAATACAATCGTGTTTGCTTCTGCGCCTATGCTTTTGCCATCGTTTTTTCTCAGACCATATCTTAACACTAAAATATGGCAGAAAACATGGGGTTTTATTTTATTTTTCTTCAGGGCCGATGTAAGCCATGACCTCACAGGGTAGGAAGAAAAAGAAAGAAGTTTTCCATCCACCCATTTTGAAAAACATAAAAAGCACATGGGCACTTTAAAGTTTACACATAGCCCTATTAAATTTAGGGTCAAGAAAAGTACTTTGTGTCGATACGGCCCACATGGCAGGTCTGTACAAGTAGCTTGTCATTTAATTAACCACTGATTCCATTGATATGGATGTCAACTCCACATTGATAACGATGTGGAGGATTGGTTGTTAGCACGACAGAAAAGGAAAATGGGGCCTCTCTTTCAATTCTCACGTTTTGAGTTGACATCTCTCCATTCAAACTTTAAAGTTGCTTTTTGTTACATGTGATGACCTCTCTCTCAACATCACATCGTTTGACCTTTTTTTGATGTTTTGTCTTGAAGCTTACCCAGTCCTAAATTAATTGTAATAATTTCCAGATGAATATCTCACTAAGCATTTGTTATATTATATTTGGATTTTAGGTTTAAAGAATGGCATAAAAATATTGTTTTATCGAGACGGTGTGTTTATCTTTTGTTTTATTTTTAATAAGGCGAAAATTATGATAGTTATGTTCTCAAATTAGACAATTATGAGTGGTTGTAATCCAATAATGCAAATTGACTTATCAGTGAAAAAGACAAGCTAACTAGGCTATTTATAATATTTATAATTATTTGTTGGTAGTCTATAAAGAGGTTAAGCTTTAACTCTTCCCAAATGTAAATTCTTAACCGGAAAAAACAATTTTAGAGAGTTTATCTTTTGTTATTTTCAATCCATGATTTTAAATAAAATAATTAATTATTTTAAATAAAACAATCCATTATAATGAAAACTATCAATTTTCTTTGGGTTTATAATAATTTTAAAATATAAATTTAAGATTTCTTTTCAATAAAACAATTTATATATAAATATTAAATATTTTAAATTAACCACTTAATTACATTAAACTAAACCATTTTAGTAAAATTTCACAGATCTGATCTTTTGAGTCAGATTCTGCCAAACGGACTCCTAAAATCCTGTCGACTGTGAATTTGGTGAGGAATTTCTAGTAGGTTATGAGAAGTGTTTGAACCAACTGGTGTTTCTCGCCGTCGAGGTTATTGAATGTGATGTGCACTTACAATTAGTTAGTTAACTGGAGTGCTTACATGTGATGTGCACTTGTATTTAGCTAGTTAACTCGAGTGCTTACATGTTGTGTGCACTTGGCATTAATTAGTTAGCTCTAATGCTTGCATGTGGTGCATGTGCACATTGACATAACATAAAGCACACTTAGGTTTAGTTCGCTTTAATTATCATAGTTATTGCATTTAGAACTAAACTTAACTTAGTTGATTTATATATTGATTCTCAAACCAATATTGATGAATCAAATTCATTCCCAATTCCAATTTTTCTTTTCCAATTCTTGGAAGTTGTGCAATTATTCTTGAGCTAGATTTGTATTTGTGCTCTAATAAATTTTCATGGTATCAGGGCTACATGGGCTTGGAGAAGGTTCATGAAGAATATTTTGTAGGTTTGAAAATCAAATCATTGGAAATTATTGAGCGATTTGACTTGTGGATCAAAATATTAAAGAATTTTTGCAATTGTTGCTACAACCACAAAGTGAAAGAATGCAATTCCCAACTTCCACTATTCTGACTCCATATAATTACTATGAATGGAAGCCGATGATTTTGCTTCATCTTAGGAGAAAAGGCTTATACCAAATTGTCATGGGAATTGAGACAGAACCATTGTCAGAGGATGAGAAGTCAGATTTTCTTAACAGATCTGACATGGTTTATGGAAGATTGTGTTTATCTATGTCTTGTGATATTCTTCATGAGATCAGAGATATTGAATCACCACATGAAATCTAGACTACATTGAAAGGATTATATGGTGATGAAAATTATCTAGAAGAATACCATTTAGAGGCAAAGAGATTGAGTTATTATAAAAGTCATGAAAGTGGTGATGACTCCAATAATGCGGAGAAATATTCTCAAGACAATGTTCAACAAGAGGACTATGATTCTTCTACTATTAATGAACCTGTTGTAGATGAGAATTTTATCTTGCCCAATAACGAATACATCGCACATGAGGAAATATCTTCCTCTGCTAGTGATGAAGACACTCTTTCAAAAACATATAAGAGGACTTTGATTCCTCTACTATTGATGATGTTGATGATGCAGATCTCACGAGGTCATGAATTAATGATGTCCCACATGCACTCTCAGTGGTAGAGCCATGCATGCCCATGCATGCATCTATGTATGCGCATGCATGCATCCACAAAGGCATCTCTAAAGTCACACATGCACATGCATGCATCCGTAGAGGCAACCATTCCCATGCATACATATAGGGTACATGAATCTGATCGTCAAATACTTGAGGAAGTTGCAGGGAATCCATATTGGCATGCAACCATGTATAAGGAAATTCAGTCCTTGATCCAAACATGGGAGTTGATATCACTACCTCCAAAAATGAATTTGATTCCCTAAGACCCATGATGGGATCATCGATATTCAGTACTGTATGGGTTCAAAGCTGACTGTCGATATTTTCACCAAGACTTTAACTGAGGAGATGTTTCGATTTCTACAAGATCGTCTCGGGGTGAAGGACACGACTGCCTAACAATTGTCTTCTATCTACTTTTTGCATTATATTTTGAGGGGGGGTTTTTTTCTTCCCACTAGGGTTTTCCCTCTTTCCTTTTTTCATGCATTGTATATGGGTACCTAAAATGGCCTTATTGCTGGGACTCATTCATTTTTCATCACACTCACTTAAGTTATTCGTAAGGGGGGGTGTTGGTGTACATGCACATAGTTAGCCTTAATTAGCTTTAATTCAATTATATTTATTTCATGTGATGTGCACTTGTCTATAGCTAGCTAAATCGAGTGCTTACATGTGATGTGCACTTGTATTTTGGTAGCTAACTCAATTACTTAATGGTGGTGTGCACTTGGCTTTAGTTAGTTAACTCTAGTGCTTGCATGTGGTGCATGTGCACATTAACATAACATAAAGCACACTTAGGTTCAGTTAGCTTTAATTATCCATAGTTATTGCATGTAGAACTAAGCTTAACTTAGTTGATTTATATATTGATTCTCAAACAAATATTGATGAATCAAATTCATTCTCAATTCCAATTTTTGTTTTTAAATTCTCACAAGTTGTGCAATTATTCTTCAACTAGATCTATATTTCTGGTCTAATAATTTTACACTATACCGCCTGTGACCTAGGAGGAAAAGTCATCGGAACATCCTATACTCATACTATACTCAATTTGCTCTTTGATGGCTCGAAAACTAATTTTCTTAGAGGTAGTTTTGATACTATATTCGCTTTGCGGTGTTTTTATTCATGTCTAGGGTGCACATATGCAGTGTGGTAATTTGGTATAATAAATTTATGGTGCGCTTTGGCTGGAGTACTGTATGGTTGTTGGGGATACATCTAGGTTTTGGTTACATTACTATTCATTCTGCAATGCTCAATGTTATAGGTCAATTTGGCCATCATTCCCAATGACCTGGTTAACTGGACATAATCTCCAGGACCAATGAATAGGGTCTATCATCGCCTATCATTTTAGTTGCTACATGCCCTAAGAAAAAGAACAAGACAAATCATCCATGACTTTCATCTGCAAAGGTTTCTAAGATTTTCATATGAGAGCTCATTAACTCTGCCTCTAAAGGGACTAAGTGAATTGCATATGCAGGTAGTTCGACTCAAAGGTGATCTGCAAAGCACTTTCTGACATTCAAGGGTGCGTTGGTCACATTGGGAGCGAAATTCTTATTGTTCTAGAATCTCCACTTAGTCAGTGCCTTCTAGAAGGGTTCACATGTGTCAAACTTCGAATCCATGTGTCCATTTGACATCTACAATATTGGGAACATGTCTCACCTATTATTGTAAATTCATTGATTGTAAAACTACCTTTAGCTCCTCCATAAATTAAGCACATACCTTAGTGTTTGATAGGGAAGAATTTGAGTAGAGAAATGCTGGTGGAATTTCAATTCAGGAGTTGATTTGTGTAACATGTTGTTGGAGAGATCTACATTGTGATGAGGCTGGGATGCTGCTGGAGATGGTCACTTCAAATCAATCACTGGGTTGTAACCTCCCATTCTATCCATTAATAAAGATTGTTTCTTACTTTCCCACATATGTATCTGTATAAGCTCATGTTTTCCATATTATGAATTCTTATTTGATGCATATGGTTTATGTTTCATTGATTTAACTAAATAACTTGAATAGACATCTATATTATTTCTATCTTTTGTTATTTTGTCTTCATCTTTGCAGGAAATATTTTCGGACTTCTAGCTTGGATTTGAAGCTACTGCAATAATGACAAAAGGAGAATAGGAAGCGCTTGGACTCCAAGTAGGTTCTTTGATCTTGTTTATGGGAAAATCTATCCAGCCAACAACAGGGGATCTCCCCGGTAAAAGGTCCCAATTAGACCTTGAACCATTTGGAATAGGGATCCCGTCCAAGGTGTGGGTCCGACTACCGTTGATTTCTCCTTTCTTTGGGTCTCACTTAAACTCTATAAAATAGTGGATACGCACCTAATCAAATGATACAATACATATGATTGATGCATTAAATGCACATATAACACTATGAGTAGCAAGAGGAAATAATAAGGCATGAAGACCAAAGGAAGTGTTGTTAACAACACTTCATTAGGGTCATGCTTTTAAACTGTTCTGACCACAAAAGAAACAATTCCTCATGGAAAGAACACCCTTCACTCCCTAAAAGTTTTAAATGACAACACAAATTGTAATAAACAAAGCCATTAGCGTTCGTTAAGAAAGTGAAATGAACTCAACCACCATTAACATACTCAGCAAACTGTTATGCAATTGTGATATGAATTGAAGATACAGTTCCCTTAATCTAAAGATGTTCAGAAACTGAAAATATAATACTCAATAACGCTCATACATATGACAACACCAGATCCACAAAGGGATTTTTCAAAATGCTTGTATTCATGCTCAAATGTATAATCCTCTGGTAATACAATGTACTTAGCTTGAGTCCCAAAACAAAATTCCTTTACAAGTTCTCGAAGGAGGTATTTATAGAGCAAAACTCGCCCTTTTGGGCTCCTTGACTTTTCGCCTTCCCGACTGTTGGGCTGCCTTGCGACCCAGTCTGTTCTGGGACCTGCGACCTAACTGGATTTTGCGACTTGCAACCCCAAGAATTCCAGGACCTGCGACCTGCGACTTGGCTGGTTCTGCGACTTGCGACCCCCAACAATTTGCGACCTGTGACCTGCCATGATTTTGTGACCTCGTCACCTAGTTGTTGGGTCACTGGGTCGCGTCGTCGAGCTTTTAATAGGGAGTGTGACTATGCAACCTGGTGACCTGAGAGAATCTGCCACCTGCGACTTGAGGAAATTTGCGACCTGCGACCCGACTGGACCTTGCGACTTGCGACCCCCAACAATCTGCGACCTACGACCTGCCATGATTTTGCAACCTGAGGGAATCTGCGACATGCGACTTGAGGAAATTTGCGACCTGCGACCTTAAGTGAATTTGCGACTTGCGACCTTCAACAATCTGCGACTTGTGACCTACCATGATTTTGCGACCTGAGGGAATCTGCGACCTGCAACTTGAGCGAATTTGTGACTTGCGACCTTAAGCGAATTTGCAACTTGCAACCTCCAACAATCTGCGACCTGCATCCTGCCATGATTTTTTGACCTGAGGGAATCTGCGACCTGCGACCTGCCATGATTTTGCGACCTGAGGGAATCTGCGACCTGCGACTTGAGGAAATTTGCGACCTGCGACCTTAAGCGAATTTGCGACTTGCGACCTTCAATAATTTGCAACCTGCGACCTGCCATGATTTTGAGACCTGAGGGAATCTGTGACCTGCGACTTGAGGAAATTTGCGACTTGCGACCTTAAGTGAATTTGCGACTTGCGACCTTTAGCAGATATACGACTTGCGACCTCAAGTAGATCTGCGACTTGTAGCCTTCTCCTGGCGATCATTGGATTTCATAGAAATATTCCTTATCCCACCTCCTTTGCTTTGAAAAGGGTCATCTTGCTTGCTGGGAAAAAACTTTAGCTCATTGCGCAGACCGATAGCTTCCACTGTGACCGAAATCTCCCTTGGCTGGCACGGTCCTTTTCCGTGTGTACATGCGATACATGTCTTCCACTTCTCCTGTTTCAGCTCGCACTACTCTTATCCTTTTCATCGGTGTGGTGATGACATTTTTTGGTGTATCATCCATGGGATTCACCTACATGAAACATTAACATCAGATTATGAGCTTGGTGAAGCACCCAAACCGAGTGCCTAAACTATCTATGGTGCAAGAGCTTTTAATGTAAATACAAAAAAAAGGTTTCCATTCGAATGTATGTATGGTGATCCCTTCACACATGGCGCGGCTGCGGTAAGAGTATTTCGTCATGATGGTGAGAAGGCTCACGAGGGGCTTGGGACAGGTTACGAGGATGTCATTTTATAAAGGCCAACCTTAACGGCTAAGCGAGGAGGGGGACCCAAAATTTCTAATATACCCAAAATTTTGGGTGGTGTTGTAGCGGCTACAACAAATGACGAACCACTGGTAGAATCTAGCATCTCTGTCAATATCACAACAATAGTCTGAGCGAAGATAGTGATGCAAGGGAATATTGAACAGGTTCTGCAGGTACCCTTTGTATTACTTTGGCCTTTACAGGTATGCCCAGTCCTTGTGCCTCAGCTAGGTCTCGCTAATCAGGATGCATCAAAGAGAAAGCTCACAGATGCCATTAGCTCGTTGATGATGTGAAAGCAAGGCAGCGGGTTTATTATTCTCAGGATTTTTTATTTATTTTTAAGTAAGTTTCCATTGTTACTCCGCTGCCAGTAGGCCTGGACAGTACCCCGGTGGAGTCACTTCAAGAAATCACAAGCGTTGCTCCACTGCGAGCGAGCCTCGTCAATACCCCGGCGGAGTCGTTGCATTACCTCTATGCGCAGGAAGCCTTTCTCGATCCTTTACCCTTATTTGTTTCATGTTCTTGTAGCACTTATTTTCATGTGCTCGTGGCACTTATTCTTCATGGGCGGTAGGGAAAATTTTAGGGGCGAATTTTAGCCCAAAGGCGAATTTTAAGGGATTTTAAATTTTAATAGGGCGAATTTTTAATATAAAACCCATTTTCTATAGTTTAATAAAGTTAGCCCAATAATTATTTTAAAAATAATTAATTATTAAATATTAGCCACCATAAAAAAGGCGCATAAAACTGAAAAAAAAGAAATTCTCCCTGATTTTCTTTGGTTGGAGTAGATTTCCAATGCATTCGCCCGTATTTACAGGGTCGGAGGGAGGGGTTAGAGTGATTCGCCCCATTTTTTTTTCACTAGTTCGCCGGAATGTAGGAGAGGTGGCTGGGGCTTTGTGCACAGGGTCACGGATCTTCTTGCTGGCTGAGCGACGGACTTGATAGACCCTCTCTGGTCCGTTAGGGCCCTCCCATAGTTCGAATTCGTTTTGGACCTGTGATCTTTTCACTGTTCAGAAAATGGAAAAATCAATGATGACCCATGAGCGGCGGGGTGGTTGGATTCACCAAGGGATAGGCGCCTTGGGCTCATATGTGGTGAATATGCTCATTTGCACACATTAACGAGGGCAACTGGTTCCACAATAGATAGATTTAGAGTTTCAAGGTCAAGATAGCCCATTTCCTCGATGCCATGGAGTTAAACCCATGAGCGAGGAGGAGTTTGGGCAGTGCTGTTTGCCCTTGCTTGCAACCGTAATTATATTTTAGAACATACCTGCATCCCCTATTCTGTTCGAATTTTGAAGCATTAATCTTCATTTGTTCTCTACATGCAGGTGTAGAATGCTGTAGCATTCCAAGTTTATGTCGTTTGAATTGCAGACCTCATAAGAGAGATAGATGGCTATAATGAACATTGAGGTTGGGAAAATTTGGAAACCATCACCCAAATGATATTGCTTCTCATTGAGTATTTTGGAGATAATATTACTCTACCATGTTATTCCCGAAAGGAAATCAACAGTTGGACTCTTTCTACCTCCATTGGAGCACTAGAGAGGAAGGATTCCCAAGGGAGTGTTGACTCTTGAGTAGAGAAGGGAAATACCTTCCCTTGTGTTATATATGAAATGGAAGAGAGTTTCAGATCTTCCCTTGTGTTGTATATATAAATGGAAGAGAGTTTCAGACCTTCCCTTGTGTTGTTTATGGAAATTGAAGAGAGTTTCATGGTTGATTGATAGCTAGATGAAGTACATAGAGTCTTTGTGATGAAGAGATTGGCCAAGCCATGAGAGCGATGGATTGGGTTGAGTGAGTTGTAATATTGTAGCTGGATCTTCACCTTGGTGACCTCATATATCAATCTAGGGGTGGCATCTGCATTGGATGCCTGTGGTTGGGTGGTGAATCGCTCCTACACAACTACTTTCTTGGTATATCTTCTGTTAAAAGATAGATGTTTAATCTTTGTTCTCATTTTTGGAATTTAAATCTTTATACTCTGCTATGAAGATGAATTTGTGCATAATGTATATGTGAATTCATTTAATAATGAAATGGCCATGTGTTTTTCAGGATTTCAATTTGTTGGGTTTTCATTGGAGACAAAATTTGGGTTTAAATGGTGAACTATGTTGTTAATGGTCCATAATTTTTAATTGGGCTCATGTGGTGTAATTGTTTGCTGGGAAAGAATTGATGGGGATGCCATATTATATTCTATGATCTGTGAAGGGAGGCAATGACATTATAGGATGTCTTGTACCAACTACTTTGCGAGCAAAAGTTTGTGAGTCGATTTAAGGGGTAAGTCTCATCACACAGGGGAAGGATATACCGATGCATGCTTTCACATGGATCTCTCCAACCTTATTAAATAAGTCCATTCTTTCTTTATTATTGATAAGGTTAATCTTGCTGTGACAAAGATAGGCTTAGAGGACCAATTGATCTCTTTGTTGATAATTTTGGTATTGGGATTGCTTCAATAGAAAAATCTTCTCTCATCCTTAATCTACTTTCTCCAGCATTATGGTCAATCCATGATGCAGATGGCTTGTTGTTTCAAGGGCGGGTTATCTAGACTGTGGGTATTGGTATATGTTCTTTGTGTATGAGAAAAAACTGCAATTTTGGTTTCAATATCACTACTCTCAGCTGAGATTCACAATGGCTTGATCATCAACCTGAGTAGTGAATGGTTAGGAGTTCACAAGGCTGGCCTAGTGACAATTAGTCATCTTGTCTTGTGGAGGCCCCATCATCATCATCTCCTTATGGTGATGGTAGTTGTATAACTCTTGAGGGGACAACCTCCATTGGGGTTGGGAGTGTGTATGGATGCCTTTCTTGGAGGAAGTGAATCTCTCTTCTTGGAAAGCACTTTGACAATCCTCAAGTAGTGTTCGCTTGAAAGGTAGGACATAATCAAGTAAGGTAAAAGGAAGAAATTCTTCCCTGTAGATTTATCTCCTTTGAGCTCCTGCACAAGGGGTGCAAGATCATGGAGGAAGTGCTTGATGCATCCAGGGATTTTTTCCTCTCTCTCTCTCTCTCTCTCTCTCTCTATATATATATATATATATATATCCCCAAGGGAAAACTTGCTAGATTCCCCCCTCTTCTTTGGAATATCTAGATGGAAGGCAACTTAACTGCTAGCTACAATACTGGTTGGTGACCTTGAGAGACTCTATTGGGTTTGAACCTATGAGTATGGCCTCCCACTGGCAACATGCCTCGAGTGGAGCTTTCAATTGATTGAGTTAACCCTCAAGGGTTTAGAAGTATATATATATGTATATGTGTTTGTGTATTTTTTTTTTTCAAGGAAAATATCATAGGGAACTCCAAGGAATGCTTCCCCACATTTATAGATGGCATCCCTAGTAAAGCCATTGGCATAGATTAGTACACCTCAACCAGGGGGGATTTTAGCCATGTAACTGCTGGCATAGAACTAGTCAAATTTCTCCTAGCACCATTGGCAACAACGAGTTGAGCTAACCCCTTGGCTATGCATATCTATATATATATATATAAACTCCTAGATTGATGAAACTATATAGGATAATCACAACCATTTGAAATGATTTAAAATTTAAAATACATTCCACAGCCTTTGACAGACTATAAATTTAGCCTAGATCATGTTGTAGGTTAAGATGTTAGGGGTTATGGTTTTGTAAAGTTGTACATCAAGTTGTGAATAGGGTCTAGTCCTTAAACCAATACAATTTTCTATTATGTGGTGAATCATGTGGATACAGTGAGGCAAAATGCAAAACTAAACTCTGTTTTTCCAGGTCTGATAAAGTGTTAGTTATCCATGAATTGAGGAAGAATTATTATTAAGGTTGGAGATTAGAACTTATATAAGTTTTCTTGTTCCTAAATTTTTTTCCCCTATATATTATCAAGGCCCATTTCACCTGTGTTTTTTTTTATTCAAATTGAAAATTAACTCGATAAAGCTATAAAAAGTCAAATGAAAAATCAAAATCATATTGATCCATTTTTGTAGAATCTGGGTTTGGTGATTTCACTAAGTTTTTTGGTAGTTCAATTTAAGTCCTCTTTTCTTATTCCAGACTTAATTTTCTGGGTGAACACTATGTTTTCCTGATAAAGGATGAAAATTGTAAGTCAGCACCTGTTTATAAATATAGAAAATTATCTTACTTTCATCTAGACTGGATGTACAAATTTAGGAGTGACAAGCTAGAATCCTTCCAAACCATTCATGGACTAATTGGTTTTATCTTTCGTTTATATTGGATTCTCCATGCTGTTTAGGTTGACCTTTGAACTAACATAGTAAACTCCCATTGCTTGATATGCTAAACTGACATTTGATGTTGCTGTAATAGGTGATTCATTTGGTACATTATTACCCCATTATTCTTTAACATAACAAGCCATAGAAAACACCTTTAGCCTTTAGGTGGTAGTTTAGACATATTAAGTAGAGGGTCAACCATTTTTTTATTTCTTAATCCCCTATGTTATATTCTTTTCTGACTAATGAATTCCACTATTTCCTTTGAAGATTTTGTTTACAGGTCATTTCCCGAACTCTTTGATTGCTAGTATTTGATCTTGTTTTTTGTTATTTAATAAAGCCTGATGCAGTGAGGAAGTTCCTCTTCTTTCTAATATGTTAATAGGTGCATTTGTTGCCTGACATTTCCTCCGTGTCATTTTAAGTTTTAAGTGCAATCATGCTTCTCATACTATGCAAGCACATTCATAGAGCAAGGTGAAAGTCCACAATTCTACTTTGATAAGTATCCAGAGGATAATCCTACTTTTGGCTTTCTCACATGGCTTTGGGTCTTGGGGCTCTGCTTAGATCATGTTTACACAACCCCTTATTTTCTTGGTCTATGCATCTTGTTGGAAGCATCATTGATGGCTTGTACTACCACAACACAACTTCCAATGGTTAAAGTTGCTCACAGGTTTGCTCTCTTTTTGAGCTGTATCATCATGCACCAGCCTCTCTGTTCTGGAAGAGGATATTTGAATGTAAATTGCAATGTTGTTTGGTTTTTATACCTTGTCTAAAAAGTGCATTTACTTTTCTTTTCTTACCTTCTTGTTGTGATAGATAAGACTGTGAAGCCTGGACCTCAGCCTAGTATAGATTTTAAGTTGATATGGGAATATTTTTGGGATGCCCTCTTCCTTTGCCACACCTTTATCATAATCTCTTTTGATGACTACTAGGTTCGTGAATTTGATTTGATTATCTTTTTAAATTTTTATACATTGACCTCACGTATTCTCACATTCAAAAATTCACATAGACTCGGTTTTCAGTTGTGAGTTTACTTTTAATCTTGAACTGAGAATCAAAGTATATTTGACTTGTCACTTGAAAAGAATTCTATTCAAATCTGGTCTTCTCTAACAGTGATAGATCATTTCATGTAGATGGTCATTCATGAAGTCTCGATCAGCCATCCTAAAGCTTTATGTGGCAGATTCACTTGCCAGAGCTCGCATCCAAGATCTTGGTGTTCTCCTGATGGGTGCAGGATATGAGGTAAATTTTTAAAATAGTCATACCATTGGGGGAAATGAGGCCATCTCATGTATCCTGCATTTTATCTTTGACTAGCTTTCTTAATAATGTTGTGGATGATTCAATCTTGTTTGGTTTCTTAACATTCATGGATTGCAGGTCTTTTTGAGTAATTCATCTCTGTATGGATTCAAAGGGTTTGCTGGTAGGCTTGCCCCTATTGGTGTCCATGGAGCTCTTTTGCTCATAATGGTAGGAGAAACCTTTAGTTCCACGGGGGTATATCGGGGTTCAATTAAAGTTCCTCAAGGCCTGAACTTTAGGATGGGAGATGTGCTTAATCCAAATGGGATTTTATCAATGCCAATATCTGCTATTGTGACTGAAGTCCACGTTAACAAATTTTACATTGATTACTATGAAAATGGAGAGGTATTTATCTTTCTCAATTTAGAAGCACACAGAGCTTGTGTTATTTCAACCCCTTTCCCCTCTTAAAAACCCTGTACACAAAAATATGTTAAAAGAAAAAGGAAAGGAAAGGCATGCTAGCTGGCACTGTTAACACACTATTTCTCTTCCTTTTACGTAACTTGACTTTTTGTTGTTGAGAATCTAAAATCTATGGGGTAATTTTTTTTTTTGAAACAATAATGTTGAAGCAGCTCTCTCTTTATGACATGGTTTGTAGGTATCCAATGGATTAAGATACAACTCTCCTTTGTTTGTATAGGTATCCCAATTTCACTCAGACCTTTCTCTATGGAATATGGATGGCAAGGAAGTTTTAAGGAAGACAATCAGTGTGAACCACCCTTTATGATTTTGAGGGGTAACTATATATCAAACTGATTGGGGTATTTCAGATCTTCAAGTACACAAAGATGGTGTAGGGCCATTCAATCTTCCAATGGATACCTTACAGAATGGGGATAAAAATATTTTTGGTACATTCTTGCCACTAGAAGATGATAGTAGTTATACCAAACCTAAAGGAATGTGAGTTGACATTGCAAACCTCTTCCTGGCTTGTAATTTTCAAATTTACTCTTTACGTGTGTAAATTTTTTTTAGAGTAATTAGCTACAAGTTTCTAACAGTATGTCTAAGCTGGTCAGTTTTCTATTAATATTTTTGGGCACTGCAGATCAATTTTGGATTGGAAGTATTGGAGTCAGCAAAAAGGATGGATCATGAACATGAAAAGAGAACAGAGTGCATACATCTTCTCTATATGCAACAATCCATATCCAATTAATTTTTGTCCTTGAAGTTTCCCAGGTTATAAATGCATCAAATACTAAGAAAGTATACATATATAACCTTTGTCTAAATCTTTGGTGCATACTGAAGCAGGGCTAAAATGGATTTGTGCTAAGTATATATATTTTTACATAGATAAGCTAAATACATCGTGGTGGGGTATTGATCATTTTTTCAAGGGATATATGTATAAAATTTGGGTGTTTCTCAAATATTGTGGAGTTCAAAGAAGTATTCCGAGCCTTGAAGTGATCTGTGGTATTCCTGTTCTAATTATGTAATATTTCATGTTCACGATTATGGTACACATCAGCCAAGACACTTTTAGAGAGGGCTGCATGGGCGCTGGCCATGGAGAAAGTTGTGTCAGAGTATTTCTAAGAAAATATATTAATCTCCAAAATTATTTAAGATGGGGCATTCAAGTCTTTGGCAAACATGTTGATAAGCGCTCCTATGGTGCTTTTAAGAAATGGGATATCAATTGCATGACAAGTTGTTTATGTTCAAATCACTGGCCAAATTCCTGCTCAAATCACTAAAGCAACCAGTCTGTGGGCGTTGGAGATATCAAACAATCAATTCCGTGGAAATATTCCCTCTGGCATTGGACAACTGTGGAATCTCAACAGCGTTCTGGCCAGTCACAACAATATATTAGGGACTATTCCATTGGAACTCACTAGTTTATCCTCACTATCAAGGCTTTCTATTGATCACAATATGTTGTATGGGGAGATTCTTGAGACAATAATATCATGGAAAGGTCTTTCTCAGCTTAACCTTGCCAACAATCACATCACCAGATCTATTCCTACATCACTTGGGTTGCTGCCTGTTTTTAACAGCCTTGACCTCTCAAACAATTTGCTTTCAGGGAAAATACCTCCTGAGTTAGACAATCTCAAGTTGATTTTTCTGAATGTGTTTGACAACCTTTTGTCTGGCTCTGTTCCTTTTGGTTACAATAATCTGGCCTATGATAATAAATTTCTTGACAATCCGGGCCTTTGTGGAGGTGGGCCATTAATCTTACCTTCATGTTTCCAACAGAAAGGAGGATCTGAAAGCCATCTATATAGGGTATTAATTTTGGTTATTGCTATGATAGTAGTACTTTTCTTGATTGGTATAGGTTTCCTGTATAAGAAATACAAGAATTTTGTTCGGGTTAAATCAAGTACAGAGTCATGGAATCTCACAGCCTTTCACAGGGTGGAATTTGATGAGTCAGACATTCTGAAGAGATTGAAAGAAGATAATGTTATTGGAAGTGGATGTGCAGGCAAAGTGTATAAGGCAACACTGGGAAATGATAATATTGTTGCTGTGAAACAGATCTGGAACAACAGGAAACTGCAGTCTGCCCAAGACAAGGGATTTCAAGCAGAGGTGGAGACTCTAGTGAAGATTAGGCATGCCAACATTGTCAAGCTACTCTGCTGCATATCTAGTTCATACTCTAATCTGTTAGTGTATGAATACATGCCAAATGGGAGCCTGTATGAATAGCTTCATATTTCTCAAGGGGAAACGTTGGATTGGCCTACTCATTATAAGATTGCTTTTGGTGCTGCTAAGGGAATGTCCTACCTGCATCATCGTTGTTCCCCTCTAATAATACATAGGGATGTTAAATCATATAATATATTGCTGGATTTTGAATTGGAGGCCCATATTGCTGATTTTGGTTTAGCTAGAATTGTAGAGAAGTTGGGTCAGATGAATGTAGTGTTAGGGTTGCTGGAACATATGGATATATTGCCCCAAGTAAGAATTTACAGCTGAATTGTTAATGCATGTGAATATATGTGTGTATATATATATGCCTCAGCCAACAGAAAATAAACAATTTTATATGAACTGATTCAATTGGTGGACATGTGTGCAGAGTATCCGTACACCCACAACTTGAATGATAAAAGTGACATATACAGCTTTGGTGTGGTCCTGTTGGAGCTCGTGACTGGCAAGAAGCCCAATGATGTAGAGCTTGGAGATTACTCAGATATTTTTAGGTGGGTTCGGAATCAGATTCACATAGATATCAATAACATCCTAGATGCACAAGTAGAAAACTCATATAAATAAGAAATGATGTTGGTGTTAAGGGTGGCTTTATTATGCACTAGCACTCTGCCCATCAACAGGCCTTCCATGAGGGAAGTTGTGGAAATGCGGCTTTCCTGTAGCACAGTTGAACGAATTAGAAAGGCAACAACTACCACTTTGTCTCCCCATCTCAAGAGGAATCCCAGTGCTTTTAGATATTCTTCCCCTTCTATATGCACTGGCACATGTCCATTTAATGACAATAAATGTGGCATAGACTTGTGACCTTTACCTTAATTTATAGCCGATATTAAAAGCACTATTCAGTGATGCTCTTTACCTTCCTGAACTGCAGGAGAATTTGATTCATAGAGAAGTACTATATCTCTATCTTATATTGGCTTTATCAGTTTGTTCCAAACATGAGATACATCTATCCCCGTGGAAACATTTCAACAATCCCTTGAAAATAAGCAGTTGTTATCCCCCAAATCACCAAGAACAAAGTTGCAGACAAATAATAAACATGTTGGGTATTCAACAAAGACATCAGGAGATCCACCAGCCAGATTTGGTAACAAGTCATAACACAGCTAGAATCTCACTCTCTCGATAGCAGCACACATATGAGTTGTTGTTCTGTAGCATAGCCTTCAAAACAAGAATCAATTTGAGTTTAACATTCCCTTTAGTGTATATAATAGGGGATTTTTGCAGCACAACTGTGAAACATCATATGCAGGGTAGCCTATTTTGAGATTGTTCTATCAAAGAGATGATGACAAAGGAATAGATGTAGAACAATGTGGTACATCATGGATGAATGATTGACAGTAACTTCGCTAAATCTCTTCTATCATTTAAAGGTAGTCATGAGGCTTTGTTGTCTGGTTATTGTATTGAGAATTGTAGTGTATTTTAACCTTTAATTAGGCATCTGCAGATGAAGAATTGTAACCACAAAAAGTAGTAGCTATCAAAGGAGGATATACAAACAACCTACCAGAGTGTGAAGATACCTCCAAGAATTGTATGAAGTAGAATAACGTTGAGTAATTTTCATTTTGTCACTGAAGATTGTGTCTATATGGCATGTTTTATTACATGCTTCATCTTTAATGCAAGTCAGATATTAAATTGGATTCAATTGGTGTATTACTATTAAAGTCTACACAGACTTCCTACGAGAAAACACTTAACTTTAACCCTTATGCACTTTATTTTTGGCCATCTATCTAATAATTAGTTATGTTCTCTTACCACCAGTTATGTTCTCTTTAAGGCAATCAAAAAATAAATTTACAACCCACTGATTAGTTAATTCATGCACAACTTAACCAAAATAGGTTTCCTTGTTGTGCAGGTGTTTATTACTGTTGTGAATTGTGTGTGGCACTGAACTGGGATTGAGTTTAATACACAGTTCAATGCTTAGATTTTTTTATAATCCAGAGCCAATTCATCCCTTTATCTTGTCCATTCTGGCCACATTTTATGATTGAAAGTAAGATTAGGTCAAGGTTCATCCAGGGTGAAAACTGTTTCAGTCATAATTGACTTCATCACATCCATGAACAACTTGCCAGTAATTGATATTTGGCCAGATTTGTCATGCCTATAGAACAATATGGTTCTTTGGGTTATATTTTATTTTGACTTATAAGTTATAACTACCAGATTTGAAAAGATGCATATACTGAAAATGTATCTCTCCTTGTACAAATTTAAAACAAGACATCATTTGTACAAAAATACTAGGAGAGCATTGGCAAGTTCTAGAGTGGACCTCCTCTCCAATCAATGGAGCTATCAGGTAAATACAGGGTGCCACTACTACTACTTGTGGGATTATGCTACAAACAGATTCATGGCATGGCATGGGAATGACATGGGGAATTCCGAATGGAATTTTTCTAATGGTTCTCTTCATGTTGATGGTTATAATTTTAACAGATTCAGCAGGGTGGCTGCAACTGGCACATATTCCTTTCAATATCCAGATTTTGAAGGCACGAGAAGGAATAATATTTTGAAGAAGTGAGAAGCAGTTCACCTTATTATAGTTACCATGCTAGGTCTTCCTTTAAGATATTCCCAACATCAAATCATTTCCATGAATATGGTTGTGTAAGAGTCGTGATGGTGTTGTAATGTAAATTATGTTTCCATAGTTGAACACCTGAATTATTTTGCGATATTGTTATTGTACCATGGCACCTAGATCAGATCCAATGTTTATCAACACTTTTTTAATAACATGTTTTCTTTTCTTCCCATTGTTGTTCATTTCTCCTCAAACTCCTCTCCAACCTCAATATCAGTGCTAGTAGTAGCATGATAAACAACACTACGCTTAGTAGAACTATAAGAACGCGTTTTCCAAACTGCATGACAACTACTTCCCTCACGAGTCACCATGTGCCATGCTCGGTCTCGGTGGTTCTCTTCCTTCTACTCTTGGTTCAACTACCATATCTTCATTGGAACCAACACCCTGAACTCCACTAGATAACGATTCACCATTTTGTAGTAGTGCTTCGCCATTTCTACTGGTGATTCACCATGATTTTACAAGATAATATAATATCATGAAAAATTCGCCAAAAAATTATATATACATATTATATTATTAATAAAATCGCCTTCCATTTTTCCTATGTATCACAGGGATTCGCCCATTTATTATATATATAAATTTAGGGGGGTTCTTAAAATTTTCCCTGATGGGCGGATGAGGGATCCCAACTTATTTTACGAGCAAGAGAGGTTGTTTATTGTTTTACAGAAACTGAAAGATATCCTAATTTGGATTTTCCCTTGTGCCAAACCTTCACATCCCATCTATCACAATAGGCGAAGTGCGCAAAAAATATCATTAATATGTCCAAGACTATGCTGGGGACAAGGCTTAGGCTTACAGGTATTGGGCCATCAAACTCATTAGGTCTCCCACAAGCAACCGGCTCGTGTCTCCCCTGGCTAAATAAGTTTGGACTCATAGGCATCTTGTTGAGGATGCGACTTCAATGACCTGTCCTAAGAGAAAGCTGCCTCTTTAGATAGCCACCACAACCTCACACAAACAATAGGGTTATTGTTTCAGCAGTTGGGGCAGAAAAAATCTGCAAGGCGGTAGGGTTTCAATGAGGGCTCATGCGATGATAGGCGACATGTCGAAAATTTCAAGGCTGTATGAATAAAGTGTATGACGCTATGTAACCAACGAGGCTCAAGATGCAATGCCACGCCATGTGTGGGAACGATCAAACAGTTGTAGGTGGAAAAGGGGAGTAATACAAGCAGTGATTATTTATGCAGCAACAAGAGAACTAAAAGAGATGAGTGAAAAACATTTGTAAAATGATGATGCCTAAGATACTAAACGTAAGAAAAATAGCAGACACACTTTTAAATCATAAAATAAAAATCTCATTAGTAAATCTAATTAAACTTGAACTAAAATTTTTAATAACAGGTCCTAGCTAGCCTACACCTAAACTCTAGTTTAACCCATGACGCGGTCGGGTTATGTAAAATCAGCTTTCCCGTGCAGCCACCACATTAATTCCCATCCCACAACAACATCAATGCTTGGGATCAGGGCTAGCATCCAAAAAAGTGCAGTAACAACAAAACTTACCTCAAGAGTAGGTGCAACGGCAAGAAGATCATGGATACTTACCAAAGAACATGCCATAATAGATTGTGCAGGCTGAATTCCACTCTCATCCTGATACACAACAATATGTTCTTGAAAATCAAAATTTATAAATGATACACATCCATCCATGCACAATCCTAGGTCTGATGGGCGTTGGGTAAGCCATTGCCTATTTGCAGGCACATTCACCGGATAGGGTTGGTCGAACAAACCAACACCTTCATTGCGGTGGTGAGGATGATCCATTTTATGGGAGGGAAACAATAAGCATGGGCCAGGTGAATTATAGATGCTTGTGCATCCGAGTGGAGAAACCTTAATTTTGAAAACACCAGTGCGGAGTTGCTCCTGGGTTTTGTCAAGGATATGAGGATCTGAATCCACTTTTAGTGGAGGCTACAATTTCTTACCGTCTTGATCAACATGAAAATTGTTGTGATCGTGAAATGTGGTGATTTGGAAAATGTCAGTGGGCTTTGTGTCAACTTGGCCAAATGTTTGCGCGCCGACAGATTGATAATCCAATGTATCAGATTCTTTAGATTTTCCAGGATGGGGTGGATTTACTGTAAGGTTTTCGGGCAGTTGAGGGGATTGCAAAAAATCACATGTTAGTGCCTGATTGCAACTGGTACTGGCTAGGCAACAACTGGAAAGATTAGAGACAATGGCCAATGTTTTCTTACCAGTGAATAAATTGGGGTATATCAGTTGTTGCATACCAGCTGTTGGGGGACAGGAATATGTGCTCAAGGAAACCTCATTAAAATGAAAAATCCGCCTCGAAATGATATCCGACGTGGTTATGCTGGGAGGAGCATGGTACTTGGGGATCGTCATTTTAGAAACCTTAATCCGAGCAACCCTAGTTGGGATTGTTTGAGGGGTCTTGTCAGGATCAGAAGAACTAGGTATGACGGCCGGCAAGAGCGGGAGTGCTTCGATTCCCTGATGGGTACTCAAATATTCATAGAGCGAATTATCGAATTTTGGTGTCTCCATATGGTCGGCAACAAGATACGAGTGATAGTCCTTAGCGGTATTAGTGAATATGTTTTCAGATAAGCGGTGATCGTTGTAACCATCAATTTGATCAAGTTGGGTACTTGGCATGTTGGGCTCCCCGGGAGTTACCGAATGGGATGGATCAATAAAGAGGACATCTTGAGGTTTCCCATACAGGAAATCGCTCGTATGGCTATCTGAAGATTCCGAGTGAGAAAGATCAGATCTAAAAGATTCATCAATTATGAACTGTGATTGTGAAACACCATCTGCGTGCTTATGATTGTTGCCAATACCAGTATAAGGAAATTTTGAATGTCTCGAAGAAATTACTGGTGTGGTAGACTCATGAAATAAATTGTGGAATAATGAATGAAAATATTGAGCCGCAGGGGCGTTAACCATACAAGGCTTTTCAACATGCGCATCTGTGTCATTCAGAGAAAAAAATGATCTGGCAGGCCCTGTAAGGGAATCAACTTCATCCGGGATAGGATTCGATTCATAATCAGTATGCGAATCAGATTTAGGACTGTGTCTAGGGAGACATCGAGTGGGCTCGAGGTAGGTTTCATGAACCTGGAGGGATGTTGGGCCCATTTGGTTTTCAAGCCTCGATTCGACAGGGTGCGTGAAAAATTCAAAGGTAGTATAATAGGCTTTATCCTCTTGCAAGTGTCTATCCTTGCCCAGAACTTTCGCGGTCACAACTCCACTACCCGGCAACTCAGGAGGAGGAGCAAGAATATCACAAATAGCAATACTCTCCTGGGAGGCCGAAATGTGGTCTGGGTTGGGGGAGGTGGACAAGGAAGCATTAAGGACAAAATATGAACAACCGGTAACTTGCGGGTCATCATAGGGAACACTAGGATCAGGCTGGATTGCTAACTGAAATTGTTCAAGGGAAACGAGAATCACATACCTGAACTATTCACTTAAACATTTCCAATCAACATCCCTTTCAGGGAACTCAAAAAAACAATGAAAAAATCTGATAGAGAATTCATCTAGAGGTTCCTGAGGTTCCATTCTAATGTCATTTAACTTTATTAATATGTTATGAAAATCATACCTATGAAAATCTTGTTGTAATTCACTGGCAATTTGTTCAAACGAATGGATGGAAGCTTCCGGCAATGTGCGGCACCATTGCTTAGCGCGACCTTCGAGAGTGAGGAAGAAAAGAAAACAAATCAAACCTTCATCATCAATTTTGTAGCACTCACCAAAGTCACAGAAATCTAAAAGGTGTTGGGTTATGGATACTTCGTTTTCACCATTGAATTTTAACTGGGACAAGTGATACATAATTTCATCGAGGATGAGACATCGAGGCTCATAAAACTCCGACAAACATCTCGGGAGAATGATTTGGGAACGAGTCATTACAGATATGAGATTAACTACAGGCTCTAAGGGCTCAGCTTGTCATCTGGCCCTCCTTCTAGTGCCTATTCTGTTGACGAGAAAATCTGTCTGGCCAACAGTAGGGGATCTCCCCAGTAAAAGGTCTGAATTAGACCTTGAACCATTTGGAATAGGGATCTTGTCCGGGGTGTGGGTCCGACTACCGCTGATTTCTCCTTTCTTTGGGTCTCTCTTAAACTCTATAAAATAGTGGATACACACCTAATCAAATGATACAAGACATATGATTGATGCATTAAATGTACATATAAAACTATGAGTAGCAAGAGGAAATAATAAGGCATGAAGACCGAAGGAAGTGTTGTTAACAACACTTCATTAGGGTCATGCTTGTAAACTTTTCTGACCACAAAAGAAACAATTCCTCATGGCAAGAACACCCTTCACTTCCTAAAAGTTTTAAATGATAACACAAATGCTAATAAACAAAGCCATCAATGTTCGTTAAGAAAGTGAAATGAACTCAACCACCATTAACATACTCAGCAAACTATTATGCAATTGTGATATGAATTGAAGATACAGTTCCCTTGATCTAAATATGTTCAAAAACTGAAAATATAATCAATAGCGCTCATACATATGACAACACCAGATCCACAAAGGGATTTTTCAAAATTCTTGTATTCATGCTCAAATGTATAATCCTCTAGTAATACAATGTACTTAGCTCGAGTCCCAAAACAAAAGTCCTTTACAAGTTCTCGAAGGAGGTATTTATAGAGAAAAACTCGCCCTTTTGGGCTCCCTGACTTTTCGCCTTCCCGACTTTTGGGCTGCCTTGCGATGTAGTCTGTTCTGGGACCTGCCACCTGACTTCATTTTGCGACTTGCGACCCTGAGCATTCCGCGACCTGCGACCTGTGACATGGCTGGTTTTGCGACTTGCGACCCCCAACAATTTGTGACCTGCGACCTGCCATGATTTTGCGACCTCACGACCTAGTCACTGGGTCGCTGGGTCACATCGTCGAGCTTTTAATAGGGAGTGTGACTATGCGACCTGGTGACCTAAGAGAATCTGCGACCTGCGACTTGAGGAAATTTGTGACCTGCGACCCGACTGGACCTTGTGACTTGTGACCCCCAATAATCTGATACCTGTGACATGCCATGATTTTGCGGCCTGAGGGAATCTACGACCTACAACTTGAGGAAATTTGCGACTTGCAACCTTCAAAAATCTGCAACCTGCGACCTGCCATGATTTTCTGACCTGAGGGAATCTGCGACCTGCGACTTGAGCAAATTTGCGACTTGCAACCTTAAGCGAATTTGCGACTTGCGACCTTCAACAATCTGCGACCTGCGACCTACCATGATTTTGCGACCTGAGGCAATCTGTGACCTGCGACCTACCATGATTTTGTGACCTGAGGTAATCTGCGACCTACCATGATTTTGTGACCTGAGGTAATCTGCGACCTGGGACTTGAGGAAATTTGCGACCTGCGACCTTAAGCGAATTTGTGACTTGCGACCTTCAACAATTTTCGACCTGTGACCTGCCATGATTTTGCGACCTGAGGGAATCTTCGACCTGCGACTTGAGGAAATTTGCGACCTGCGACCTTAAGCGAATTTGTGACTTGTGACCTTTAGCAGATCTGTTACTTGCAACCTCAAGCAGATCTGCGACTTGCGGCCTTCTTTTGGCTATCTTTTGATTTCATAGCAATATTCCTTATCCCGCCTCCTTTTCTTTGAAAAGGGCCCTCTTTCTTGCTGGGAAAAAACTTTAGCTCATTACGTAGACCAACAACTTCCACTGTGATCGAAAGCTCCCTTGGCTGGCACGGTCTTGTTCTGTGTGTACATGCGATACATGTCTTCCACTTCTCCTATTTCAGCTCGCACTACTCTTATCCTTTTCATCAGTGTGGTGATGACATTGTTTGGTGTATCATCCATGGGATTGACCTGCATGAAACATTAACACCAGATTATGAGCTTGGTGAAGCACCCAAACCGAGTGCCTAAACAATCCATGGTGCAAGAGCTTTTAATGTAAATACAAAAAAAAGGTTTCCATTCGAATGTATGCATGGTGATCCCTTTACACATGGCGTGGCTGCGGTAAGAGTATCTCGTCGTGATGGTGAGAAGGCTCACGAGGGGCTTGGGATAGGTTACGAGGATGTCATTTTCTAAAGGCCAACCTTAACGGTTAAGCGAGGAGGGGGACCCGAAATTTTGAATATACCCAGAATTTTGGGTGGTGTTGTAGCGGCTACAACAGATCTATTTTGTGTGTCTATTTAAATTTAGGAAAATTAGTTTCAAAGTCTTTAATCTGTTGCTCTAGATAAGCACCTATCTAGGGAAGAATGATTTATCTGTAATTCATAATTCAGCATAACAAATTTGCGACTCTGCTGGGGAATTCACCCTTCATCCTATGTGTATTTTCCTCTGATTTTCTCTGTTTATTAACCCAATACCTTTTACTCAGAAAGATTAGGTTTTTGAAATCAAAATTTTCATTAGAAGTGTTTTAAACAGGTGTGTTTTTCATTTTACACTGCGCCCAACACACTATTGGATAGGACATAATGCTTTGCATAGCATTGTCTCCCTTTCAGGCCTACGTTGCAAATCACTGTCTCTCATTAGAGACTGCGTTGCCTCCTGAAACCATCCAAATTCCATTGAATTTGTCATTGCATTTTGTTTCAATTTGTTCTCTGTTGTGTTTTGAAAAGCTTCAGCCTCATATTGACCAGTGAACTTATCTACCTCTTCCTCCTTTGAAAGAATAGTTTGTTCAATGTTTGTTTAAAGTGTTTTTATTTATCATTGAAGAATTAATTTCAAAGTATTTTATTGTCGCATTAGATCCATTTTATTTTGAAAAGGAAATTATTGTAAATTCTTTGTTTCCTGATAGGAGAAATTGTTGTTAAATTCCTCATTTTTCCTTCAAAAGAGAAATTGTTGTTTATATTCCTCATTTCTCAAAAGTAAAAGGCATTTTTTTTTGTTGATTTAGTGCACTTAGTTTCTTTTTTCCATTCATAACATTAAAGGAACTGAAAAGAAAAACTTGCATTTGCATGTAGTGGATTGTGTGATTTGCAAAAGGAAAAATTAGGAAATCTGCATTTAGTTTGTGCTCTTTGATTTGTTTTCTCTAAATTTGATTGCTCTTTCCCTCTAGTAGCTAGGATTTTCATTGAAAAAATAAAAGTGAAATATTTCTTATCATTCTTAGTTTGCATTTTAGCAATTTCCAATACATCATCGCAGCGAACCTTTGAAAGGAAAATTTATAAACAAGATCATCTTAAAATTTATCTCAATTTACCTAAAAAATAATTGGAACCATAACGATAACATTTGGAAGGTCTAAGATAGAGACGTGTTCCGACGTCATAAAACATAGCATTTGTCGTTAACTTTTCTGCGATACATTCAGATTGTGATACCTCACTCCACGTACGTAAGTATATCGTAGCTCATCCATGTACTTTCGGGTATATCGGGCGGTGTTACAGTATGGAAAGTATAAAGGGGTTCTCTCACTGTGCGGTTTCACATCAGACAATACTAATACGGACTTGGGCCTCAACGTACCTTCGGGTATATTTGGGAGGACAAATTTTAGGTTTTATCCATCCATAGTGAACCGAGTCGGCCACCTTGTAAATTGTGATACACCGAACACAAAATTTGGGGAGATTGCTTGCCGTACTTCTTGATTCGCCAGGAAGTATTATGCAGTTCACAGTTTCTTGGTAAACCCTTTTTCCTAGAATTGCCATTTTATTTATTTATTTATTTTTCGTTAAAATAAATCAGTAATCGTTCAAGAACGAAATCCTTTCCCACGTTGTTTGCGTATATTAGCATTAAAACCACCTTTACCATCAGAAGTTACTTCTGGTAGGCGAAGGCGATAAGGCTCTGCCGAATCAAGTACAATTAATACCTCTGGTGAAACATCATCTTCCCATAAACCAGAGTTAGCTCAAGTTGTTTCTACACATACCGGTTTGCCTATTATTGTTGAAACAGAGTCTTCACAACTACCCGTGGTCACGATCCATCCAATCAGTGAGACCATACCTCCTGGACCTGACGTTGTTCAACCAGAAATTGATCTAGATCCTATCTCTTATTTGCCAGAACATCTTAATCCTGAAGTCGAACGCCCGGAAGTTGTTCCTGCCTTGGTCATTGCACAAATTTCTATAGCCATTGAGTCTCCCATATCACACAGTCAACCACCTGAAATATACTTTGGGCCTGTCGCTGAAATATTTCCACCTGTTTTAATTGCAATTTAAGAAATCCCACAAGATGAGACACCTTTAACTCCAACTGATTTTGGTGAGGACCTTTACATGTACGATTCTTTTCCTCAATCACCACCATTTACTTTTGTTGATCCTGTTCCTATTCAAACTCTTGTCAATTCAAAAGGGTATACATTTGGTTGAGTAACCATGCCTGAACCAACATCTTCGGTTGGGCCATCTGTTCCAATTACATAAGCACCTGCCCTCGCTACCTTGTCGATGTTTACAACTTCACCAGAGCCATATTTTCATGGTGGCCCTATGGTCCCATCAGGTTATAAATATATATCTGGAATTTTCTCTGGTGCATCTTCAAAAGCATGGACTTTACCAATGTCATCTTCCAGTATTATAACTGGTAATCCTATTGTGAGTACTGAACGGTTTGATTCTTTATACACATCATCAGGTCAATATCAAGCCGTTCCTTCTTGGTCTATTCCTTTAAGTACCATATCAACTGGACTCCCAACATTTGGAGAGCAATATTTTCTGTCTTATTATCCTCCTCATGCTAGGGGGAAACCTTTGGTCACCGAATATGATAGTAATCCATCCCTTTTTGGTCAACCTAATGTCGAAATGAATATTTTTCAATGGCAACCCACTCTACCTATCAAACCACAAATGGTTGTACACTCGTATCAACCATTTCAACCTGTTACACCCACATCATTTCCACTTTTTAATACATATTTACCCCTGTTACAGAATCAAAATGTTGTACAACAACCTTATCAAGCAGGTCCTTCAACCCAATACCCTCAAATATTGGGTCCACAGACTCCAAATCCTTCGGTTAATTTACAACAACCTGTATCCAAAATCATTTATTCGCAAGTTGGTTTACCATTTTATGGGATGTCACAGCCACAACCTGGTTATAAATATCCTTAAACAAATCCAAATTATCCTAGTTTGAGTTATAACATTCGTGGACAAACCCCTTGGCAGCCTCAGGCACAAATACCATAGAATTCATTTCAACAAGTATCATATCTAGGTTTTGGTCAACAGAATCCTCAAGAGTTTTCTTTTCAAAACAACCCCTATCTAGGTTACCAGCAGCAGATTCCTTATGCTGGTGCTCAAAGGCCTATTTCTCAAGAAATTCCATCTTACCCTAGCTATGCTCAACCTGACCTTAATAGACCGTTTCCTTTTGTTGCAACTTTAGATTTACAAGATTTAAATCGGCTAACTAATGATCCAATTAACTATGCTCCTTGGTGGCCGGTCATACCTCGCAAATTACCCTCGGATATTCCTAAGTTAAATGGAAACCTTGGATAATATCCATCGACTCATTTCATGACTTATCATTTATGGTGTTCATTAAATTCCCTGAATGATGATTCTGTTTGACTACGTCTTTTCTAGTTTATGCTCACAGGTTCGACTGAAAAATGGTATATTGTGTTACCTAGAGCTTCTTTTGATAATTTCACTGCCCTAGCCACTGTCTTTTTGACTCACTTCCAGTTACCCATACGATATGAAACTGGAACGAAACTCTTGACCAATTTCAAATAGACTAATGGTACTCACATTGCCGATCATATTCATCATGAGTGGCGTCATCATCGTAGAATGGTTAAGACATTTGTTCCAGATCAACTCCCTGTTGAGTGGTTCATTAAGTCCCTGTTACCATATATAACTGAGGATGTAGCTAAGGGTAGCGTCATCATAGAAAAGCAAGTTATTTCTCTTGCCCAATATTTAGACTTGATTTACACCCAGTTTGGCACGCTCTATGAAAAAACTCCTAACGCGCTGAGATCTAATTTTACTGTTCCTCCTTAATTAAAGGACTCTCATGTCGGAGACAGCTTGATTTGTACTGCAAGCACACATCATACTACTGCATCTGATCCTACACCTTTTTCCTAAATTAATGTCGTGTCATTTGACAAAGGCAAAAGTGACAAGCAACCCGGAAGTAAGAAAAAGGGGAAATCTAAGAAAAATAAAACTTCTATCCTACAAGAAAAATAATCTGATCAATCTTCTGGACCTAGGAAACCTCGTTATCCATGCATAATATATAATGAGGAGCAATTTGTTAGGGATTTTCCTCATTGCGCTGAAGTCTAAAAAATCATCAAGACTTCCCATGCATCAGCTTTGTTGACATACCCATTTCCAAATCTGAACACAAACATGGTTGCTACGGATCCAGCTTCTAGTTTCGAAGTTCTTATGTTATCCATCACAAAACCTTCAACAGATATTTTTGTGTCAATGCGTAATAAATATTATGGTAGTCAGGCCACTAATCAACCTACTACCTCGACTACGAATCCGTCTACGGAGTTAGTACTGCCTATTGCTATTCCTTAATATACAATCAAGCCACTAAAGGGAGTAATTCACAAATCGACATATAATCCTCGAGCAAGAGCTGCACAAAATTATAATATAGTTGAAGATTTGGCTCAATCCCCTTCAGCTATGTCTGCTCTCGATGTGTTACAAAATTTTCCCTCCCAAAAATAGGATTTATTGTCAGCTATTGGTGGAATTGATCCGATTGATTCTAATCTTGTCATCTTTAATCATATGGGCTATGTGTCGACATTATCCATACAAGTAAATGTTCTTAATCACCTTTTTCATTGCACTATTATTGATGAGGGAGCATCTACATGCATTATGTCTCTAAATTGCTGGAAGTCACTTGGCTCACCACGCTTATCACAATAATAAACGATGTTGAAGGATTTTGATGGATGTACATATAAGCCTTGTGGTATTATTAATAACTTGCATATTGAACTAGGGGGAAAAACAGTGAACGTTGTTGTCAATGTTGTTGACGGACTCCTTGACTATAATATTCTACTTGGACGACCATGGGTATATGCAAAGACTGCAATTGTTTCTACATATTTCAGAATGATTTAATCAACTATCCCTTTTTTCCTCTGCTTTGCAGGTAACTGGAAGCATTTCGTTCATTCACGCACCCCAAGTAGCACATTAGAACATTGGTGTAGGACTCTTAAAGGATTCCACTCTCATGGGAACCTTTGCATTACCGTCACCCGCGATGTTGGCAGAAATTGCAATTATAGAGACATGCTACATGATCTCTTCCACTCCATCTGGCTTAAGGGAGAGTACGGGTGATTCTAAAATTGTTATGTTGGATGAGTTTATACCGCCTAGCCCTGTTAAGCTGGCATAGCAATCAATCTATCTAGCTTGGATGGTGAATTCAAAATTAGCGTCACCGAGTATTTGGGTTGATCATTCTTTAGATTTTGGTACTCCCTCTGATCCTTCCTCCTCAATGTTCTTGACAGATGAGAATATTTTGGAAGCCATGATGTCAGAAGGAGAACCATGGGAAGATTATCATAATTGTTGCCATCTTCCTGATTATGAAGAAAACTATCTTATTTAACTATATCACCCATCAATCAAAAATTTATTTTTGAATTCTTTACCTATTAATGCAATTAATTTCGAGTGAAATCTCTCAAATATTGAGGAAACCATTCCTATCGATATTTCAACCAAACCTAGCGTTGTAGAAAATATTCATGTTGGTGTATCTTATTCTCCATCAGAACTCGAAACATATCTCTCTCTATTTCGTGAATTCCATGATGTATTTTCTCGGTCTTACGAGGAAATGCCAGACATAGATACTAGCATTGTTGAACACACTATTAATATGTATCCTGATGTCAAACCGATGTGTCAACAACTTCATCTCTTCATCCCAAGAAAGTCGCTGCCATCAAAGCAGAAGTTGAAAAACTTTTTCTTTACTGGTTTCATATACCCTGTTCCGTTGACTGAGTGGATTTCCCACATCGTTCCTTTCATGAAATATCAAGGAACTATTAGAGTTTGTGCCGATTATAAAGATGTCAATCTTGCTTGTCCAAAAGACAAATATCCTACTCCCTTTATTGACCAGATTATTGACGATTGTGCTGGATGCGAAATATTTTCGTTTATGGATGGATTTTTTGGCTACAATCAAATCAATATCCACCCAGAGGATCAACATAAGACAACATTCATCTATCCCTGGGGCACATTCGCTTATAGGAAACTACCGTTTGGTTTAAATAACGTTGGGGCAACTTTTCAGAGAGCAATGGACTATACTTTCAATGACATCAAGCACATTGTTCAACCTTATCTAGATGATTTACCAGTGCATTCACGAAATCGGACTGATCACCTGATGTACTTGAGAGCCATCTTTTTACGTTGCCGAAACTACAAAATATGCCTCAATCCACATAAATGTGTGTTTTTTGTTAGTTCTGGTCATTTGCTTGGATTCATAGTCTCAAAATAAGAAATTAAAATCGACCCATTGAAGGTTCAGGCTATTCTTGATTTTCCTATGCCATCAAATTTACTTTAGATACAGAAAATTCAAGGAAAGGCTAACTTCCTATGAAGGTTCATTCCACACTACACCGAAATGGCTAAAGGATTTACTCGAATATTGAAAAAGGGGGTCCCCTTACATTGGGACCAAGTTGCACAAGCTTATTTTGATGTTGTAAAGGATACTCTTCTCCGAGTGTCATTAATGTACCCCCCTAATTATCAAAATTATTATTTCCTGTATATCGTTGCGGCTGAAATGACCATTGCTATGGTTTTGGTTCAAGTAGAAGATGGAATTTAACATCCGATCTATTATTTGGGTTGTAATCTCAATGATATAGAAGTTAAGTATTCATACATAGAAAATCTTGCCTTGGCAACTGTTCAAGTAGTCCAAAGATTTATCCACTATATCCTGCCCCATAAGACCACTGTCATTTCGTATTACAACCCCATGACTTATATCTTATCACGTCAATTTTTGAGTGGCAAATATTCAAAATGGATAGTCATTTTGTAGGAATTTGATTTGGAGTTCATCAAGTCCAAGTCAAAGAAGTCTTTAGTTTTGGTTGAGCTTCTCTGTGACCTTCCTTCTGATAGTATTGCAACTTCGGAACCATCAATTCCTGACGAGTCTCTGTTTTTTATCCGATCATCTGATCCTTGGTATGCATATTTCATCATTTATCTCCAAACTCAAACTTTTCGACTTAATACCTCTTGCTCCGAAGAACGATGTATTCGATACCAAGGAAAAGATAATCTGTTCGTCGGCGATACACTTTATTGTCATGGTGTTGATACCATTTTAAGGAGGTGCCTCACTCATGAGGAGGTCAAAATGGTTTTAAATGATTTTCATGCTAGGGTTTGTGGTGGACATTTATCTGGATTCACTACCGCGCCGAAGATACTCCGCGCTGGTTACTTATGGCCTAAACTTTTTCGAGACTACATCCTCGTGGTCAGAAGTTATCATGCATGCTAGATTTTTTATTGTAAAATCCACAAACCGTGAGTGCCAATGCATATTTTTGTCTCTATGGGACCATTTTCAAAATGGGGTATTGACTTCATGACCTGTAACCCTCATTCGTCCGGGGGGCATGGTTATATTATTGTTGCAGTTGACTACTTTACCAAATGGGCTGAAGTGATGCCTACATTCAAAAACACAAGAAAAACAGCTACATTGTTTTTCTTTAATCATGTTATTGCATGATTTGGAGTCCCACAGGCTATAGTTACAGATCATGGGAAGAATTTTTGCAACCATATGATGACTGAATTGATTGGCAAGTTAGGATTGTCACATGATAATTCTACTCCTTATTATCCACAATCAAATGGAAAAGTTGAGGCTATCAAAAAGATTCTTAAATGTATGCTTCAATGAATGGTAGGAGTTCTAAAAGAAATTGGCATTTGATCCTGTACTCTGGCTTGTGGGCGTATCGAACCTCGGTGAGAAACACGACTAGATTTACTCCTTTTCAATTGGTGTATGGTCTCGAATCTATCTTACCAACCCAATGTGAAATATCGTTGTTAAAACTCGCAATAATCATGTTACCTGACACCTCAAAAGAATAAGCACGTCTCCTTAACCTCATCCATCTTGATGAAACACGTTGTGAAGCCCAATTGGCCAACGAAGCGCATAAGAGACGTATAAAGGAAAAATATGACAAAAATGTCCAGCCTTGCATTTTCTCAAAGGGTGACTTGGTCCTTCTTTATGATCAAGAAGCTGATGTAATAGGTACAGGAAAATTTGAGCCATTATGGCATGGCCCCTATATTTTCAAAAGAGTTCTTGCTAAGGGTGCCTATGAGTTAGTTGATTATGATGGAATTCTATTGGCACGGCCTAGAAATGGGTTGTATCTGAAACATTACTATGCTTAGTCATGAGCGTAGTAATATTTTGTATTAGATTGTATATATATGTTGTTGATTTTCATTCATGTTGATCAACGGTTGTCATTGATGTCAACCCAAGCAGCACCAGGGGCTAACCCAATATTTCATGGGAATTTTTACCTACCAAATTAATATATTCTGGGTCAATAATTCTTTTGATGGTTTCTACTTGTCAAGATGTTTCCGTTGATATATGGATCGCCATGTAATTCTTCATCATTTGAGAGATATTCATGTTTGAAGTTTGTACCCTCAATTAGTGGACTAAAACCCCATGGGGTTGGGGCATGGGTCATTGAAAAGTCATAATTAATATTTTTTAAGCTCCTAAACTCCCTCCCACATTCACTTTTTGAATCCCTTCTCAACTTAATCATTTATATAATTTGTGATCCTCATTTCCTCTTTATGCAAGGGATTCAGCTATCTGAAACAGGTCATCGTGGAATTTTCGCCCTAATTTTTTTTCTACGAAATTACAGAAGCTGAAATTTTTATGAGGCAAAGCCAATATCCCGGGGAAGCTACTGTAATTAGACCAAGGTACACAATATTTTGGGAGATATGCTCTGTGGAAGTTAGGGCTTTTGCAGGATCCTGAAATTCATCTCAAAGAAGTGACCTTGGTAAAATCGTCATAACTCTCTCTCCGAGTATCGAATTTGAATTCCTTAAAAATTGGAAGATATTGAACAGTCTGTGATTTTTTCTCTATCAATTTCAGAGCCAAATGAAGAAACAGGGAGATGTGGCATGCTGTAAAAGTGTGCTCTACTGAAACAATCCATAATTAGGGCATTTTAGAGATTGGGTATAGATCTCTCTTAAAGAATCCAAATTGGGTTAGACCTATGGAATTGGAAATATGACTCAGAGGACTTCTATAGGATTGAAAATCAGATATTGAGGATCTAAAATAACAGAGATACACCAGATTCAATATTGAGCTTCTAGAAGGCAAGAAAAAGCTAGATCATGTGTTGTCAAGGGCTGCAAAGGACCAGACTTTCTATGGAAAAAAAGCAAAGCAAGGTGTAGCAGAGGGTAGCATGATAACAGTAGTAACCAAGGTGCATAACAACAACAAGAAGTTCATCATATGAAGTCTTCAAGTGGGCTGCACTGCATACAATCATTGTAAAGGTATCATTGTACTTAGTCATTGTAAATACATTATTGTAAAAATTGTACTAGTGTCTATCTACCAAGGGTTGAAGAGGCAGTGTTGGGATGTCTAGGATCATCATTAGGTGGTTGTGTCAAAGTTGGGGTTATGGTCTAGTATATCTTCTTCTTTTGCATCATTCTATATCATTGTAAAGTGGACCATTTTACCTAGTACGGGAATCCATTATTCTTTTACTCTTTTATAGGGTGGTAGGGTGGTGCTAGGGTGAGTTGTAGCTCATTGGGTGTTGGGGCATCCATTCAGTTGAATAATGAAGAATCTAGGGCATTGGAGCTTCCATCTAGAGGGAGTTGGAGAATAATTCTTTTCTAGATTCTAGGAAGTTGGAGCTTTATTTTCAATTGGAGTTGAATATTAAAGAATTATTAGAAAATCATTAGGTGGTTTTTGTCCCGGAGTGGGTTTCCACCTTAAAAACTGTGTGAATTTGTGTTCTTCTTTTTTGTTGCTATTATTGTACAAAGACTGATAATAATTGAAGATTAACTAATGCTCTAATTGAAAGGAATACTGATTCACCCCCCCCCCCCCTCTCAGTATTTCCAACAATTGGTTTCAGAGCTTGGTTCCTTCAATAGAAATTTAACAGCTGGAAGGAGGTCATGGAGCATACCAAGAATGGTGTACCTCTATTCAGTGAAAATAATTATGCACTTTGGAAAGGAATAATGGAGGTCTATCTCTTGGCGCGAGGTTACGAAGTATGGGACACTGTTTAGAATGGATTTACATCAACTATGGATGAACGAGGTAAGAATAATTTGGTAAATGATGCAAAAGAAAATAATATTATTATCAATGGACTTATTGAATCTTCTTATCATAAGGTGTTGGGTTGTAAAACTGCCAAAAATGTATGGGACAAGCTTGAGAATATATATGCACGTGACTCAAATGTCAAAGAAGCAAAGCTTCAAATCTATAGAGAAATATTTGAGCAACTTTGAATGAAAGAAGATTGCAACATTGCTGCATACTTCCAATACATTGATGAAATAACCAATACTCTGGAAGGATTGGGAGAGACAGTTGACGAGAAGACTATTATATGAAAGATTCTTAGAACATTACCAGGGAGATTAAACCCAAAGGTATCGGTCTTAGAATATAGTGAAAATTTGGAAAAACTCAGCAAAGAGGAATTACATGGAGTTCTCATAGCATATAAAATGAGACTTGATGAATAAGAGGGTACTTCATATCTAGAAACTGTGTTCATTGCATCTAAGAAAACCAATAAGGATGAACAACCTTCAATTGAAAATACATGCACTTGCAAGTGTGAAGAAAAGGGAGATGATGAAGAAGGTCTTTCAGATGAAGAATATGCTTACTTCACGAGAAAACCAAAAATTGGTAAGGGACAATTCAAAGGTAAGCTTCCATTGATATGTTTTAGCTGTAATGAGGTTGGGAATTTTGCAACAAAATGTCCAAATAGAAGTAATGGAAACTCAAAAGGAAAGAAAGGCTTTAAGAAATTCAATAGGCAAGGATCCAAAAGGAACTTTCTCTCTAAATAAGATAGCTCATCGTCCAATGAAGACAATGATAGGGAAGAAGAAGCCAATGAGAGAGTATTGTTTATGGCCAGGGATAATAAACTCAAGCACAATAAACAAGAGGTATCAAACAATGAAGAAGAAGGATGGACCATAGAAGAATTTTATGAGGAAGAAATCAAGCTTATAAAATATCTCAAGGCAGAGAAGATTTGTTCCAAAAATCTTGAAGAACAAGTTCAAGGTCTCAAAATTGAAGTTGAAGAACACAAATGAATTGAAGAGTCACTTCGAAAGAAGTTGGAAGAAAGAAACCAAGAAAGGGAAGGATTAGAAGCCAAAGTACTCTCGCTGCGTGAGCAAGTGAAGAAAGGAAAAATTATCCAAAACTATGCCAACAACTCAAGGGCATTGGAAGAACTCATCAACAATCAACGATCTTATAATGACAAAACTGGCATCGGTTACAAAGAAGAAGAAGCATGACCTTCTACAACAAAATACAATGAAGCTATGAGATCTGACATGCATGTAGACTTCATTGGACAAGATTCACAAGAAAAGCCTTGGAAGACAATTCCTCAACGAAAATTTCCATCCAGGTACCAACATAGTTTTTATGGCCACTATTATCCATGTGGAAAATTTGGTCATAAAGCTATAGAATGTCGCACGTACCCTAGGAACGAATACAATTCCAGGAGATCTGTCAAATATGAACCTCCCAGGGCTCAGCGAAACATCAATAGATTTTAACATTTAAGAAATAATATTGAATGTTACAAATGTCGAAACTTTGGACACATAGCCAAAGACTGCAGACTTGAAAATCCTCCAAAAGAATCTTTGAAGCCACAGAACGAACGAACATGGAATAAGAAGAAGAATGATAATTGTGCTCTCACTTTCAAGGCTCAAAAGAACAAATATGTGTGGTATGTTGATAGCGGTTGCTCAACGCATATGACTAGAGATAGAAATAAATTTGTATCTCTAAAAGAGAAGAAGGAGGGAACCGTGTCCTTTGGAAATGATGGATCT